>PISX010007074.1:0-92041 GCA_004024625.1 Mellivora capensis
GAGGAGAAGGGAGTTGAGGGAAACTGGGGGGGAGATGAACCATGAGAGACTATAGACTCTGAAAAACAACCTGAGGGTTTTGAAGGGGCGGGGGGTGGGAGGGTGGGGGAGCCAGGTGGTAGGTATTGTGGAGGGCACGCATTGCATGGAGCACTGGGTGTGGTGTAAAACTATGAACTCTGTTACGCTGAAAAGAAATTAAAAAAAAAAAAATGTGATATGACTGCACTTTCAGCATTTATTTTAATAATGTGAACTCAACAAATTACCTGAAAACCTTTTTTTAACCTGAAATAAAATAGACGGGTTCAGTATTATGCTCTTCTCGTATTGCAATTACATGTGCTTTGTTTTTGCTTTAAAGAAAAATGTTGCACCTAGCTGTAACCAGAGACAGAAATTAAGTATATAGCATAGTCTCTTTTCACATGGAAATTATAGTTTTGTGAGGAGAACTAGATTTATCTGAATCAAATAAAAATGTAAGCAGGCATAAATGCAGAAGCAGAAAAAGCATGTTGTTGTCAGGGAAATTGACATCTCCAATATCAGGTGATTCAGCCTGTCACTTCCTCTCTATCCTAAAATATGCACAGATAGCCTGTCTCAAGGGTGAGGTGCTCTGAGATATGTCATCATATTAACCACATCTATCAAAGGGTCTCTGTTGGGGAGTTCTGAGAGTCCCCATCAAGAGTCTAGCCAGAGGCTGGTCTCTGTACTCTCCAAAGGGACTGCTGGACAACTGAGCTGATACAGAGATCACCCAATGTTAGACTCCTAGTTTTGGATTTCTACATAGCTTATCTCAAGGTCTACCCTAAGAAGGAGCTTTCGAAAGTTTAAAAGACTTTGCATTTGTCATTAAAATGGAAGTCATGTAGTCTTGCTAGGGAGTGTAGAATGTGAGGATGCAAGAATGAGAAGGATGATGAGGGTTCCCTGCGTTCATTCTCTTCTCTGAGCCAGGTTTATAGGTCAGGCAGCTTTAAACAGCCTGTGACAAGTTTCTCTTGAATACTTACATTGGGGGCTGAAAGGCATAAGGAATTAAGAAAATAATTCTCGTTTAGGAAGGATTTATGTCAAGCACAACAATTTAAAACTAAGATACCACTGTTTCCAAAAGAAACTCAACCAGAGGAAGTGTATCCCATGCCACGTGTGTGTGTGCACGCGAGCGCACGCAGGCATCTCCATGTGTTTGTGTATTTTTTTTTTTTCATGCTCATGATTTAGCCTCTCTTTTCTTCCAGGGCTTCATCTCCATAGGGAGATGTAGATCTCCCTACACGTCTTTGTCTCTCTGGGGCTCTTGTTCTGCCTCCTTCAATTGTTCCACCAGAGCCACATTCCGTTCATTTTTTTGTGTAAAGCAGTTTATCCCAGCCATCTTACATATGCTCTGGGGCCTATCATTTCATCTGCAAATGGCCCATCAAAGTATTTAGTTAAATTTTTTTCTGTAAGAGAAAATTTCCAGCAATGTTTAAAAAAGTGGATTTTTCTTCCAGCGAGTAATTAGGTGATATGGGCAAAATTACACACTACTAGGTGGAGAGTAGATTATCCTGACTAAAGAGTGTATAGATCCCTGCAACCAAGTTTTGTGGGAACAACAGCAGGACTCCTCTGTGAATCATTCCACAAGCAGGAGGTGCTTCCCTCGATTGTACTATTTATATTATGCTTTAATTATCTCTCTACATGATTGTAATCCCCAAATATGTATTGAGTTCCTGATGGAAGAAAACATTTCATATCAATTTTTGTAACTCCAGGCCCTAGGATGCAGCCTGGTACCTAATTACAGCAATCAATAAATGCTTAATAGGGTCATCTTTCATTTAACAAATATTTGCTAGCTATATTGGAGAAAGTAACACTTAAGCTGAGATCTGAAAAATGAGTAAGGATGGGACATGTGGAAAAGACGGCAAGGATGGTTAGGGCTAAGGGAAAAGACTTGGAAGGAACGAACTCATAAGTTAATGAGTGTGTTTGTATTAGATAGAGGACTGAAAATACTTTGTTTCAGATCATTGTTAGAGTTCTGGCAAGTTGTATCAATAACTTTTATTTGATCATGATAATATTCATTCAATAAAAATTATTAGAGCCAATCATGTTCTAGGGGCTGAGAATATACCCATGGTAGGAGGAAAACCATTCCTGTCTTGCAAGGAAGACTAGTATTGAAGAGCTGCACAGTGGAGCACAATGACAGCGCTCGTCGTGGAAAGCAGCCGTGCTCTGAGGCTTATAGATGGTAGTGGAGTTGCAACTTCCTTAGGAAGCTAAGGGAAAACTCTCTTGAGAAATGATGGTTGGGTTGAGCTTTGGCGGTAGCTGCAGATAGGAACAAGGATGATGTTCCAGGTAGATAAAAGAACATACACAGTGTTTAGGGGCAGAGAGGGAAGGCTAGTGTGGGTGCAACATAGAAAATGAAAGGTTGTTGGGTTTAAAATGAGTTTGGGGGGAGGGTTCCTGACACATGACTTTATGGGCTATGTTTCTGGGTTCTTTTTTTAGGGGGGGTTGTTTGTTTCCTTTTTTCTTTTTTTAAAAATTTTTAAAGATTATTTATTTTAGAGAAAGCCGCTTTGAGCCAGGGTGGGGGAGGGAGGAAGAGTGAGAAGGAGAGAAGCAGATTCCCTGCCAAAGGTGGAGCCCATCCCGGGGCTCAATGTCATCACCCTGAGATCATGACCCCAGCTGAAATTAAGCTTCAGAACTTAATCGACTGAACCACCCAGGCACCCCTGTTTGTTTTTCTATTAGTAGTTCAAAGGGATTCCATTGAAGTAGCTTAAGTATCTTAAGCTGAAGGTTTTATGTATCAGGAGTGATGGGGGAACATCATCGTATCTGTTTTCTGTAAGGCTTTCTCTGGCTATAGTGTAGAGGACAAGTCCGAGAGCAGCAGCAAGAGAAGCAGGGTGGGAATAAGTGGAAGGGCTCAAGAGATATTGGAAGGTAAAATCTGCAGGACCTGGTGATGGATTGAGTATGGGCTGTGGTGGGAAAAATTTCTGAGAATGGCCCCCACACGCATGTCTGACTGGTCTTTCCAGCTGCTCAGCAGTAGGAATTTATGTAGATGATCCAATTTGTAAGAAGTATCATGAGTTCTTCAAAATGCTGGATTTGAAGTACGTGTACAATATCTACAAAGTATCTAGTGGACAACTTAATAATAAAGGACTCAAGAACTCAGTGTCTGTAGGGGCAGAGACAGAATTTTGTGATTTAGCTATGTATAGAGGAGAAGCCGTATTTGAAAGTGAAAAGAGCAGGGCATCCAGGATTGATCTTTGAGAACTCCAGAATCCGATGGTTGAGTAAAGGTGCATAAACTCCAAAGGAGATAAGAGAATGAGTGACAGGTAAATCAGGGGAAATCCAGAAGAGGGGTGTGACAAGGGAGAATGCCGGGAAGATGGAGATGTCACCCGTGATGAATGCTGTTAAGAGATCATGTAAGATGAGGGCTCCAAAACTGTCCATTAAACTAGTAAAGTTGAAGGTAGTGGTGACCCCTGCATGGCACTTATTGACATGATGGGAGTTGAAACTAGAATGGTAGGAATTAAGGAGTGTGTGAGAGTTCCCGAGATTGAATCAGAAAGCCTGGAGTGATGTTGCCAAATTAAACTTAACATCATGTAATAGAATAAGTACCAGGTAGCTAAGTTGTTCTCTTAGACAAGTTTGCTTTTGAAATCAAAGTGTTTATTTTTTGTTTATTTATTTATTTTTTTTTATTATTTGACAGATAGAGATCACAAGTAGGCAGAGAGGCAGGCAGAGAGAGAGGAGAAAGCAGGCTCCCCGCGGAGCAGAGAGCCCGATGTGGGGCTTGATCCAAGGACCCTGGGATCATGACCTGAGCCAAAGGAAGAGGCTTTAACCCACTGAGCCACCCAGGCACCCCGAAATCAAAGTGTTTAATTAAATTAACCTTTTATTATGTCTCAGTGTATAACAGTTTAGTAGCTGTTCCATCCTATAGAATGTACTTCATTCTATTTCCTGGATGAAAAATCAGAGATAGCATCTAAAACTTTCAGTGGCATCCCCCCAAAACCATGTTTCCCTGAAAATCATTCTGTTCCCATTCTTCTGTTGTTTCCGGAGATGTCCATCTGCTCCTTTATTTATGATCTGCTTGATACTCTTGGATGGTGTACATGGTTAGGCTAAACTATGATTTTAAATAGGCAAGTAATAACATTCCCTTTTCCCCTTTACAAATGATATGTATTATTTGGCTGCAAACACTATTTGCTGATTTCCTCCAGTCTGTCTGGGTAAGACACTGCTGTCAGCGCATCTTTCCTCACTGTCCTCATGCCCATTAAGTTCTTTTCTGTTTATCTGATTGGCTAGTTGACATTTAAAAAATATCAACAGTTTCATTCTTTGAGTAGAATTTCTTCATGTTCCTAATTTAAGAGCCCCTTCAGATGTAGGAAATTTGCCTTTTATCCTTCTTTCCAAATACTTTGTATGGTTACTTGTATCAGTGGAATGACATAATAGAAATGTGCCAGTGAAACTAGATAGCTCAAAATAAAAATCAAAAATCAGAATTGTTCTTTATAATGATATTATTATGGTTCTTTGAAATAAAATTACATCATAGATCTGGAGGTGTATGTTTCATATTTTTTTGTGAGTAGATTTTTTTTTTAAGAATAATTTATCCATTTGAGAGAGAGAGAGCAAGCAAGAGAGAGAGAGAGAGAGAATGCTTATGAATAGGGGGAGTAGTAGAGGGAGAAGGAGACAAGGAAGCAAACTCCCTGCTGAACAGGGAGCCCGACATGGGCTCAGCGTGGGGTTTCATCCCAGGGCCCTGAGACCATGACCCGAGCCAAAATCAGGAGTCAGATGCCCAACTGACTGAGCCACCCAGGTGTTTTTATGAATATATTTATGTTGAAAGTGAGATTACAATCAAGAATTCTCCAACCGATAGGTATGAGATTTCCTTATTCTAAGAGCTGTGCTTGGCACATCTAAAGATATTTTGTACCTTCTGAAGCATTTTTTCCCTCTTGTATATGAAAGCACTACATTTATATTCAGATTCTTTGGGGGCACACATTGTTCATGTGCATTGACTTGAGGTTGAGAGATACATTCCTTGTCTGTTGAAGGAAGTTTTCAAATGCCCCGAAGTTTGTATTCTCTGACGTTGAATATAGGCAAATTTAAAAACAACTCTTCACTTTTGTGAAACTTCAGAGTTGACTGTAGAGGAAATAGTAATATGTGATATAAAAATTCACTCATAAATCTTACTTTAATTATAAATGTTCCACTTGGGCAAATGGATACGTATTTTGTGCAGATAAAAAATATTTGATTGTACACTTGGCTGAAATTACTCACTGAGAGGTGTTATTATCCTTTTCTTATACCATGTGTCATTTTAGCCAAAGGTCTGGGTTCTCTTAACTGTTGCGTTGCTTGAACTCCCTTTGCTTTTATATGCCCATTTATATAAAACTTTAAAAAATTCTCAGAACAAATAGTAGCGTGAAGAGCAGACTAGATTAGAAGGCATTTCACCTGCCAGCGTTACCCAGTATAAAAGCTTTATCACTAGGAATTCTGGCACTTCTTGCCTTTTTGGGTAATATTGTGAGAATTAGTAAGATCGTGTCTTATAAAATGATGCATTCTAAACTAACAATAATAGTATATGAGTGTATGAAATAGCATAAAGTTTTTAATATGATCATGCTAAGTGAATACATTTATAAGTGAAATCAAAGTTTTTTTTAATCTGCTTATCCAATAGTAAAAAAATGTGGCTTTTAAAAAAGATTTTATTTATTTGAGAGAGAGAGAGAAAGAGAGAGAGCATGTGCGCGTGAGCCAGGAGAGGGGTAGAGAAGCAGACTGCCTGCTGAGCAGGGAGCCCGAAGTGGGGCTCCATCCCAGCCAGGACTCTGGAATCATGACCTGAGCCAAAGGCAGATGCTTAACTGACTGAGCCACCCAGATGCCCCAGACTGTGATTTTTAATAATGAAAAAAAACAATTAAAATTCAACCCAAACTTTTGGATGTTGTTCTTTGTTACTTCTTTCTTTAAATTTCATTAATATTATGGAGGATGTCAGTGAGTAATAGATAGTATTTAGACTGTTTATATTTTCCAGTTCAATAGAAGTTCTGACTTTACTACAGAAAGGAATGCAGGATTTATAAACCAAATAAGTAAACCAGCACTGTCAAGGTCAAATTAACTATTTGCATTTTAAAATAGCTAGTTTTCTTCTAATGGCAGATAGTGCAAATGTGTAGCAATAACACGTCAGCTGGCAAATAAGCAATGTCATATTAGTCTCCTGAGTTTCTTTAAAACACAATTGCTTCTTTTACTTCCAGTGATACTTCTGGCATTAGATGTTCTAATTGAATTACTTAGAAAATATTTTATCATTCAGCTTCTTAAAATAACTACTACCTTCAGTTTGAGAAAATAGAGTATTTACTTTTTTCATTGTTTAACTAAGCCTTATTGTTTCTATAGCTCAGATTTTAATGTCTCCTTTTTTTTAAATGAAACAACCTGATTGTTTGAAAAGATTAATTTTTCTCCTTTGTTTCCTTATAAAGGTAACCTGATTTTGCATCATTTGGTTTTACAATGACAGGTAGTTGTAATTCCTGTCCCTTTAGTGTTTGAAGAAAGCAAATTCACTTGTGATTAAATTACATGCTTTTTTTTTTCATTTGCACATTTTGTTCAGTGAAAACAAAAGCTGGATTTATGATTAGTTTCCCGTAATGTCACAGAAGGAAAAGGCCCAAAGACATAGTGGTGGTGGGTAATTTCATACTCTTAGGGTGAAGCAAAGTCCTCATATTCCCTGAAACTTAATCTAATGTTTAAACATTTTCTGACTCTTTCTAATCTTTTGGGATTGTTGACAGTGGATACATATTAAATGCATATATGTCTGTAGTTTCCATCTTGGCTACTATCTAGATAGGTCCCTCAGTGTAGTGTTTGAGTCCAAAAGTACTCTGGAGCATACTAGTTTC
This sequence comes from Mellivora capensis, assembly GCA_004024625.1. NCBI lineage: Eukaryota > Metazoa > Chordata > Mammalia > Carnivora > Mustelidae > Mellivora > Mellivora capensis. The sequence continues at coordinate 7,065 of PISX010007074.1, forward strand.
AAATCCCAGCCCAACCATTTTGTAGCTGTGTGGTGGGAGTTAATTAAACCTCTCTGTGCCTCAGTTCTCTCACCTGTGAAATGGGAATATGTTATTTGATTAGATAAACTAATATCTATAAAGGTCTTGAAACATAAAGCAAGTCCTAAATAAATGTAAAATATATACAATTAGAATATGGCTATAGGGGTGCCAACATGGTTGTAAGTTGGGCCTCTGCCTTTGGCTCAGTTCAATAGAAGTTCTGGGTTCAATAGTTCAATAGAAGATCCCTAGCATCCTGGGATCGAGCCCTGTGTTAGGCTCCCTGCTTAGTGGGAAGCCTGCTTCTCCTTCTCCCTCTGCTGCTCCCCCTGCTTGTGCTCTCTCACTCTATGTCAAATTAATAAATAAAATCTTTTTTAAAAAGATGGCTATATTTTAAACAGGCTACAGATAGAAAAGTTGGTATTCATTGGGCTTCTTGTTACCCAATAACAGAGGATATTAAGTACTTCTTCCTCTTGTTCATGGCATCTTCCTTTGATGAAGGTATGCTAAACATTTTAAATGATACTTATATTCTTCTTATAATCCTGTAGTGCAGTCTGTGTAGTTAGGCAAATCAACATATATTTTATCATCATTGCAGAGAGCATAGATTGCAGAGCATCTGAGGGTTCACCTCTGCTGCAGAATCTGCTCTGAGTCACGTTGGTAAGGAAAATAGCACTCCATTGCCAACTTTATCTGCCAAGTAACTAGTAGTTGACTTTTTATGAAAGAGTTAAGCATGTTGCTGTATCAAGTATTCAGTTAATCATTAATTAAAGTAGAACAAATTCAGTATTTTTTTATTCAGCAGATTAACCAAAACCCACCATGTTTGCAATTTATATTCATCTTGTAAATTGCATATGCATTAAACATTTCCATCTGGAGTCCTGATGATTGTTTTTCTCCCATCTCATGCTTGATAAGCTGTTACTGATTAGACAGGGAATTCTGGAGCGTTGAAGCACGGATTTTTTAAAGCTTTATCACCTTGGTGTTCTGTACTTCTTAACGGATCTTGCTTGATTCCTGCAGGTTCCATTTTGGCTGTAGTCCGGATAGAAGCCATAGGTCCCCTGGCCACAGTGGTTTAATACAGAAACTTTACTCTCTGCCTCCCTCATTTTTCTTTAATTAAAAAAAAAAATGTTTTACTACCTAGTCTAATTTCTAATTTATATCTTCTTTCTTCTTTCTTGGTTTGATCCTAAACCTTAATTTACCGTGTGCTGTCCTCTGTAAAACATAACTAGCATATTTTGATGCATTGTATTTTCTAAGCATTGTTATAAAGACTTTATGTGTTTTGACTCCATTAACCCTCACTGTGTTAGGAAGTGAGTGTTATTATCCCCACTTAATAGATAAGCATACCGAGACCACAGGGAGTTTGAGTAACATCCTCAAGATCAAACAGCCAGAAAGTAGTAGAGTGCAGCATGAACCCAAAGACACTAATTCTAGGGTCTGTGCATCCAGCTACCACACCATGGGTCTTAAAGAGCTGACTTCTCATCCTTCAGGTAGCAGGACAATTACTTTGAGATGTAGCTCCTGTGACAAACATTCAGAAGAGCCACACCCTTCATCTTCCTACATAATGTACATCCTGACTTTTTGGGTTATCTGATAGAAGTCATTTAATGGACAAAAAATGGAGTATGGTCTTTGTGGTGTTAATGATAAAAATTATAACATCAAACACAACAATGATTATGGAACTTCTATTTTTCAAGAATTACCATCTGTTTATCTTTTTACATTCAGTGTTTGTAAACCTGGATGATGACTCTCATGTGTCATCTAGAACATATGTATGTTACATATTTTTTTTAAACTAGGGCTCAGAGGAGTACCTGGGTATCTCAGTTGTTTAAATGTCTGCCTTTGGCTCAGGTCATGGTCTCAGGGTACCAGGACTGAACCTTGTGTCAAGTTCCCTGCTTAGAGGGGAGTCTGCTTTGCCCTCTGCCCCTCCCCTGTGTTCATGTGCCCCCTCTTTTTCTGTCTCTTTCAAATAAAAGAGTAAAATCTTTAAAAAATAAACTAGGGCTCAGAAATGTGATTTTTTTTTTAAGTAGGCTCAGGTCACAGGGCTTGACCTCATGACTCTGATCAAAACCTGGGCTGAGATGAAAATTTGAACACTTAACTAACTGAGCCACCTAGGTGCCCCATAAAAGTGATACTTCTTATAAAAAGCCACAATGTTAGTAGTAGGATAAGAATTCAAATTATAGTTCTTTTTTCTCCCTATAGTTATATGCTTTCTCTTCTATTAATTGGTTGTTCAGACTACAAAGGTCTGATGAACCAAAGGTCTGAGATGCATCCAGCTAAGTCACATATACCCCTGAGCAGAAGGTTATACTGATGTTACAACCAAATCTCTCCCTAGCTTCTTCTTGTATGTTAGGAACATGATCCTTTGGATTTGTGCATAGTCCTAAAACCATCCTGTCACTATCCTTGAAAGCATTCAGTGTAAGGGAATGAGTGTTTCGGGTTAATGTCCCGTGATGGAAATACTGGGATGATTTTTTAGGGCAAAAACTTTTTAATTGTTCCAAAGGTACATGGATATATTTTTTGCACTTTATTTATTTATTTATTTATTGCACTTTAGATCTGATTTATACATCATATTAATCTATGTGCCCCCTGTATTTTGCCCATCGTAAAAGAGGAACGTAATAAATGTTAATTAAGTGAATAAATTAAATAATTAATAAATTAATGCATATGTGAAAGAATAGAAAAAAAATCAATGTTGTGTCTACAATGGCCAGCAAATGCAGTTAGAAGGCCAGGAATATCTATATAAACATTTATTTTCAACTAATATCCTATGTCTGTATAGTTTTATGATAGCATAGAATGGTATATTTTTGTATCATTCAAGTCTGGATCACTTATCTCTCTGCCTCTTATCAGTTAGTGATCAAAGTCTTGTATGTTTTCAGTCAATTCAAGCACTTTCCTTTTCCCTAGCTTCTCCCACCTGTCCACACATCCACAGGCAAGTGTTGACTTTAGCTACATATGGCAAAAGGTGAGAAAGATTGAAATGATGCAAATGCAAATGAAAAGAACTTGAAAGATTACTCACAGCATTTTTAACTTCCCCTCACATATTAAACAAACACTTAAATTTTATTTCATATGAAATCAGTATAGTGTAGACTCAGCAAAATGAAATTTCTGGATTCCTGCCTTCAAAGAATATGTAATCTAGTGGAGACAGATATTGAACACACTACAGTGCTAAGATTCAAGAACCATACAGTGATTTTCACAAGGAAATAGCCTCCAGGATTTCCGGGAGTGCGGCATAGTCAGGTGATGCTGAAGCTGCGCTGAAGAACCGGCGGTGAATGTACGAGAAAGCGTACCCACAAGTGGAGAGGAGAGAGGCCTTTATCCAGCAACGTAGGTCATTGTCTCGTCGTTCTTCGTCAGCTGCTATAGGATTCACTCCATATTCTAATACAGGATCTGTCTCTTCCCTTTAAGAACTTCAGTTTGTATTTTTCTGTCTTGAGTCTGTGCCAAAACCAAATGAGCACTCTTAACCACTTACTGTGTAAAAATATAGGATAATAACTAATCCTAGTTTATCAAGGGAAATGAGTTAAAATAGGAATATTATAAGTTCCCATTTATTTTCTTTTTTAAAATTTATTTTTATTTTATTTTTGAATTTTATTTATTACTTATTTGAGAGAGAGAGAGAGTGCGTAGGAACATGGCGGGCAGGAGAGGCAGAGGAAGAGGAAGAAGCAGACTGCCCACTGAGCAGGGAGCCTGCCGCAGGGCTGGCGTCTCAGGACCCCGACATGATGACCTAAGCTGAAGGCAGATGCTTAACCGAGTGAGACCCCCAGTCACCACTGTGCACTCATGTTTAGATGAAGCCCTATCTTGTGCTGATGTCTGTCGACACTGCTCTGCCACAGCTCCAGCTGAATATGCTCAGCTTGTGTCACCGGAAGGAAACCAGGTGGGCTGACTCATATGCTACTGCTCTGAAAAGAAGGGAACTAGGGGATCCACAGCCTCTGGTTAATAGTTTTAGAATAATAATGTTTCTGAAACTGGAAGACTGCAGTTCAGAATGACCCTTGATCATTATTCATGGTTCTATTCAAGCAGGAAAGACAACCATTTCATTGAAATTTGTGTATGTGTGTATACACACATATGCATACACATAAGTTTAAATATGTATGTAGTATGTATATATGTATGTGTCTATATACACATAAGTTTAAATATGTATATAGTATGTGTATATGTATGTGTCTATATGTGTATAATTATATGTATACATGTACGTATGTATTTATGGTGTTGAAGTGAACCATTGACTGAACTTGGAGCAATAGAGAGCAAGCTACCTTATTTTAGAGTTAAAAGTAATGATTATTATATAGTCTTCATTGAGTATGGGGTTGTGGGCTAGCCATATTGTAACCATACCATTTAATACTCTAAGTCAAGTTTATATTGATGAATTATTGATAATTTAATTCTTTGCTGTCCATTAAATCAACAGTTTGAATATTTATAGATATATAGTCTTCCTTATAAAATCAACTGAGTGACTCAATTAAGTGTTCAACTCTTAATTTCAGCTTGGGTCATGATTTCAGGGTCCTGGGATGGAGCCCTGTGCCAGGCTTCCCCTCTCAGTGGGGAGTCTGCTTGAGATTCTCTCTCTGCCTCTTTCCGTGCCCCCCCCACTTTTTCTCACCTGTGCTCTCCCCTCTCTCTCAAATAAATAAATCTTTAAGAAGGACAAATAATTTGCTTAAGAAAAGTACATTGAGGGACGCCTGGGTGGCTCAGTGGGTTAAGCCTCTGCCTTCGGCTCAGGTCATGATCTCAGGATCCTGGGATAGAGTCCCACATCGGGCTCTCTGCTCAGCAGGGAGCCTGCTTCCCCCCTTCTCTCTCTCTGCCTGCCTCTTTGCCTACTTGTGATCTCTCTCTGTCAAATAAACAAATAAAATCTTTAAAAAAAAAAAAGAAAAGTACATTGAAATACTACATCTTTATGACTTTGTTATTCATCTCCTACTGTTATCTTTGCCTGTTTCCCTTTTTTCTGGGCTAGAAAACAATACTCCTAAAACATATACTTGTTTGTAAGAGCTAGAGATACATAGATTCTTTGTATAACTATAAGAGATTTACTGCATGTTATGTGGCCAGTCCTTCAGAGCTGATTATACATTTTTAAGTTCTTTTTATGGCTAATCATTTTATAAGTGTGTTGCTACCCATTATGTCCTTCAGAAACTCTTGCGTGTCATTTTCCGATGCAGCGATCTGGAGTCAGAGATGATCAATAGCAGTGAACAGATCATTTGCATCTGCAGTCCAAATGCCCAGTATGTTTCTACAGAGATTAAATAGCTGTTACATACACATGAAAGTTTTGTAAGTCAGACAGTAGTCAAAATAAATTTGCCTTTAAACCCTGGAGCCTCCTTGTAACACAACTTGAAATGATAGGAAACCCAATGAGGCATGTCACCAAAAACAGTTTCCTATAGGAAGTTCTAAGAAAATTCATTATAATGTTTTCAACTTCAGTACTAATCAGTGGCATAAACTCTAAAAAACATTTAATAGGGATATTATTAAAGGGGCATTTTAATGGGAATATAATGAAAATAGTTAATCACATTGTTTAAGTAGCAAAAAATGGCTATCTCTTGGCTTAATGAGTTTTGAACGAGGAGAGGTTTGAAGAATGAATTTTAAAGAAAAGGAACAAGAGTAAGAAACAAAGAATAGAATAGATACAAAGAAGGAAAAGAGTGACAGTAATAAGAGAATATAACAAGGCAACTTAGTATTTTGCCCTTAATAGTAGAATCACGTCTTTTGACTGTTCTCTTTTTGACATAACCACAGAAAATATTTAATCTCTGCACCCTCCTTCCTGTAACTCTATCAAATAATTTTTGTCTGGGAAAGAAGAGATTTCATCCTTCCTTGGATAAAAAATTGTCAAAACAAAGTATAGGCAAAACCTCTGCGAAGTGTAGTACAGAAACGGGGCGAGGAGGGGATTGATTTTATTCTTGCTTCTGTTGTGATGGGGAGAATGCTATCATTGAGAGGAAGGAAGCAGCAGTAGGTGTGAGTGTGTGGGCAGCTCTCCCCATCACCATTGTTGATGGTCGCTGTCCGTGTGCTGGAACTTCAAAGACTCCAGGAGCTTTGCTTCCAGTCGAGTTATCATTTTCTTAACTGTTCTCTGGGGCCTCGAGCTTCCTCTGTAGTATTTCTTTAAGTTAAGTGCTATTTCCACTAAAGTCTTTAAAACTTTAAGCATCATTAGATACTTACGTCTTAATGTGAATTCTTTTCCCAGGTACTTTACAGTTGTGTCTGTGTGCAGAATGGGTGAGGGGGAGTGGACAGTCACTGACATGGAAGGATACCCAAGAGAAACGTCCGTTTTCATTGTTTTGGGGTTTGAAATCGACCTAGCAGTAGATGTGAGTGATGTAAGGACGATTTTTGTAATACATTATATACCGGTATCTTTACCAGTACCTACCAGCCTTTGCGCTCTGTTCTCTCTGCCTGCCGATGTCTGTAAATGCTCTCCTTACCAGTCTTCACATGGCTATGTATGAAACCTTTATAAATAGCTCCTACCACTGCTTACCACGGAGCCACTGGGGAAAAACATTTTTGTCTGGCTGTTCTCACAAATGTCTGAAACTTTGCACTTTTTGTTTTATTTTAGCTTGATTTAGCTAATATATTCTTAACCACATTGCATTGTGGTTTAGCAATTGAGACATTTTCTTCCATCTTGAACTCTTCAGAATCCCATCAAATTTAGTCACAAAATACAAAAATTAAGAGGAAGTCTATTTTGTTATAAATCTAGACTAAATTTGGTAAATTTGAATGTATAAAAAAGAGGTTACACTTAATGCATGCATTCAACCAGATGTTGTGATAGTGAATTCTTTTATTCAATAAATATTAGTTGCTTTCTGGATAGCAAATCCATGAGCTATACAGAAATTCTGGCGTATATTATGCTGCCATGGACATAATCATGGATGAGGGCCTGGAGTTCAGGTGTCAGTTTGAAAATTTTTATCTGATGTTGTTTGGATAAGAAACCTGGCCTCGTTCTATACCTCATAGTGAGAGGGCTGTGCCAGACCTCGAAAACGCTTGTTTGCCCTGAAATGTTATTTAGTACATCAAAGAGAGGACATAGGATAGGCTGAATCACTTGTTATTTCCCTTTCACTTTATTTCTCTGTATTTTGCTGTCTCCCTCCCTGGGGAACAAAATAAGCTACATGAGTGAAAGCTGCAAAACAGTCCAGTAAGTAGGGAGGGTCCTACAGTCACCAAGAATGGCACCTAAATGTATCCTTAATCATGAATGCTCCTGTAATGACTTAAATCTGTTCTTCCAGGCCTGAGTCAATGGTGCCACATGAGTGGATTAGAATATTCATTATTTCAGATCAATTAAACAACCACCCAATATATAACAGTAATGAAATATAATGTTTATTAGCAGCTTACAATGTACCAAATAGTGTTTTCAGTGTTTTACATGTGTTAACTCATCCAGTTTTCACAGTTCTATAACCGCACTATGTCATTGCCTTCACCTTTTGACAAGCAAAGAAACTGAGGCGTAGGGAAGTTTTGTAACTTACTGAGGTCCTGTAGCTATCAGGCCATAAAGCAGGAATTAGAACCCTGTCAGTTTTTACTAAATCTGTCTGTGGCTTGTGAACCAGGGTTAGTGACACTAAAGATGCAAAATCCCTCCCTTGATTTAGAAGGAAATATAGATATGAAAAAATGTATATGTTACAAATCTTTAATATTTACAAGAGCTGTGCAGTTGTGTTAAAGCTAAATACTAGCAGAAAGGGAGGAAACAATGGATGTTTAGCTGCATATAAGCAAGTCTTTCAATTTATACCTGCTCAAAGTCATACATTCATTCTCACTGGCAACCAGCATTTGTAGTCATGAAGATGTTTTCCTTTATTCAGATAAGTAATTTTGTTCCCATATTCTAGAATGAAAATAATTCAGTTTTTAAATTATGTGTTTCTTTAAACATTATCAAGGCAATAAGAATATAAATTATTCGTTAATCTGTCATTATAAATTATTTTGTTAGATTCCACTTCTGGAAGCTTCCATATAAACAATATTGTTTTCTTTGTAAAAATTAACAATATGGGCAATTATATGTAGTATTTATAATGTAACAGTTTTTAATCTACAAATTTTGACACTATGTAAATAAATTTTAACTGGTTGTTCAAGGTAGTCACTCATGAAAATGTTTTAATGTCTGTGGATTTTATGTTTTAAGATTATCTTTAGGGGATGCCTGGGTGGCTCAATGGGTTAAAGCCTCTACTGTCAGCTCAGGTCATGATCCCAGGGTCCTGGGATCGAGCCCCACATCGGGCTCTCTGCTCAGCAGGGAGCCTGCTTCCCTTCCTCTCTCTGCCTGCCTCTCTGCCTACTTGTGGTCTCTGTCTGCCAAATAAATTCAATCTTTAAAAAAAAAAAGATTATCTTTGGGAATGTCTAATTGTTAATGTGTTGAAATAATTAGGGAATGTGAATATGCTCTAAAATTAAGAATTCTGCCATTCTAAAATCTGATTTAAAGTCAGAATTGAAAATACGTGAATAGCCCTTTGTAAACTTGTTGCCCAGAATAAGAGATGCTTAATTTTGGAGTGGAAGGGATTCTGAGACATTATCTGTACCTCTTTACTGTACAGGCCCAGAGAGTGAGTTGACTTCCCTGAGTGTTAGGTCTGAGGTCTCTGGGTTGAGGTCCAGCACTTTCCTGAAGCTGGAGAAGATGGTCATAATGCTGTTGATACAACTATATCTTGGGTCATAAAAAGACTGGTATCTCTTGAATTTTCTAATAAGCTTCCTACCTCAGCATGACATTTATCCTCCCTGAATGAAGATATGCGCTTTGCTTCTAGGTCTCCATTAAGAGAAACTCAACCATTGACATTTTAAGGACTCGACTGCCCTATAAATAGCACTTTTAACAGTGTTATGTCTGTCATGCCTTGGGAAGTGCATAAATTGTTAGGATTGACCTAAACTGTAAAAAATGTCAAATGCAGAAAGTTTGAAGTAGGATGTGTAGGCACTGTATCAAAATGTGTCTTGTTTCCAAACTCAGTTCTTCTCTTAATAGCACCCCTTCCCCCAAGAAAAACTTTTCTAAAATTAATGTGAATTGGTGACATTTGTCTGCTCTCATATTTTCTGAATTCAAATGATTCCCTTCTTACAGTTATAAAATTCTTCTGCTTCAGAAGAATTTCAGAACATTTTCAATAGCTCAAGCTTTTATTCAAAAGAAAATGCCAGATCTCTTGAAGAGAAACCCTTGATTTATGTTAGGAAGAGGAATTTGAAGTATAAATTATAAAAAAGAATATCTAAAATTCTTAAAATATAAGAAGTCAACTTCAGGTCTATTTATAGCCTTAAAGTAATTTAGGGTTTACAGAGTAGACAGACTAATATTCCCATTGTAATAGACTCAGTAAAATTTGTATTTTTAGGCTGTAAATGTCAAGAAGATTATTTCCTATAAGGTCAGAAAACATAGGCAATATCCAGATGGCTATATAAAAAAGATATTTCTGGGCCTTATTTCATAGGAAATGTAAATGGGACTGTGGTTTGGATTCTGTGATTCCGCAGAATCTGAGTTTCTACACTGTGTCGGGGAGGCCTGTAGCTGGCCTAAGAATTAAACTGACTTAAAAAAAAAAAAAAGAAAAGAAAGAAAAAGAAACTGACGTAAGGCGTATTAATAGGAGAAAAACATATAAACTTTATTTAATTTTTTTATGTGTACATGAGAGTCTTCAGAAGAAAAATAAAGACCCAGAGAAACCATTAGGCCCCCAAAATATTTTAAGCAAAGAATAATAAATGATAGGGATGTGACAAGACAAAGGGGCTTGGGCTAGGGAAAATTGAGGGGCAGTAAATAGGAAGTTTTAGGGGGGAACTAATGGAAAGTGAGGCTTATTTAGTAGGTTTGTTTATTGAAGACCTCATAGTCATTTTGGTGTCAGCTACCAGTCTCTGGTAGTAAGAATGTTGCTGTTTCTTTCCCACTCAGAGGAGGCATCTTTTTCATGGGAAATTTTATGACCTGTCTTTAGGATGAAAGAGTGGAGGGGCCAAGAACCCTTCCTGCATCTTCCTGTTTCTCAGGTGCCTTCAGCTCAAAGTAATTAGTAGGCTGAAGTGGCATATTTTGGGGTGGCCTGTTCTGAACCCCTTTAACATCAGTATACTACTAACACAGGACTTACTGTTTTGTAAAGTACTTGGTGAATTATAATTAGATATGTAAACCACAGAGTTTAGGTGCAACAAGCATGTGAAAAATGAAGAGATTTACCTTTGTATGTTCTCTGAAAGTCACTTGTGCTAAATGCATGTTCACACAGTGGGAACGAAAAAAAGAGTACATTTGTCAGATCATAACATTCAGCACTACACTAATCTGTGAAGAGATTTGCAGTTTGCTGATCCTTTTCTTCAAGGGTAATTTAAATATTTATTATGTTTTCACTTTCATATATGTGGTATTTTTAAAAATTTAATTGTATTTTTTCAGTGTTCCAGAATGCATTGTTTATGCACCACACCCAGTGCTCCATGTAATACGTGCCCTCCTTAATACCCACCACCAGGCTCACCCATCCCCCTACCCCCTTCTCTTCCAAAACCCTCAATTTGTTTCTCAGAGTCCACAGTTCCCCATGATTCATCTCCCCTTCTGATTCCCCCCCTTCACTTTTCCTTTCCTTCTCCTAATGTCCTCCGTGTTATTCCTTATGCTCCACAAGTAAGTGAAACCATATGATAATTGACTATCTCTGCTTGACTTATTTCACTCAGAATAACCTCCTCCAGTCCCATCCATGTTGATACAAAAGTTAGATATTCATCCTTTCTGATGGCTGAGTAATATTCCATTGTATATATGGACCACATCTTCTTTATCCATTTATCCATTCTTCTTTTGAAGAGCATCTTGACTCTTTCCACAGTTTGGTGACTGTGGCCATTGCTACTATGAACATTAGGGTACAGATGGCCCTTCTTTTCACCACATCTGTATCTTTGGGGTAAATACCCAGTAGTGCAATTGCAAGGTCATAGGGTAGCTCTATTTTTAATTTCGTAAGGAATCTCCACACTGTTTTCCAAAGTGGCTGTACCAACTTGCATTCCCACCAACAGTGTAAGAGGGTTCCCCTTTCTCCATATCTTCTCCAACACTTGCTGTTTACTGTCTTGTTGATTTTGGCCATTCTAACTGGTGTACTGTAGTATCTCTGTGTGGTTTTGATATGAATTTCCCTGATGGCTAATGATGATGGACATTTTTTCAGGTGTCTGTAGCCATTTGTATGTCTTCTTTGAAGAATTGTCTGTTCATGTTTTCTGCCCATTTTTTGACATGATTATCTGTTTTGTGCGTGTTGAGTTTGAGGAGTTATTTATAGATCTTGGATAACAGCCCTTTGTCTGTAGTGTCATTTGTGAGTATCTTTTCCCATTCTGTGTGTTGTCTCTTTGTTTTGTTGACTGTATCCTTTGCTGTGCAGAAGCTTTTGAGCTTGATGAAGTCCCAAAAGTTCATTTTTGCTTTTGTTTCCTTTGCCTTTGGGGACATGTCTTCAAAGAAGTTGCTATTTCAAATTTGACATATTTGCCTATGTCAAAGACGTTACTGCCTATGTTCTCCTCTAGGATTTTGATGGATTCCTGCCTCACGTTGAGGTCTATTTTCCATTTCGAGTTTATCTTTGTGTATGGTTTAAGAGAATGGTCAAGTTTCATTCTTCTTTACATAGCTGTCTCCAATTTTCCAAGCACCATCTATTGAAGAGACCTCATAGATATGACAGTAGCAACTCTGCATATCTGTGAGATCCATCTGGTCCAATGTGTCATTCAGTGCTCTTGGTTCTTTATTGATTTTTCTGCTTGGATGACCTGTCTTTTACTGAGAGTGACATGTTAAGATCCCCTACTATTAATGTATTCATATCAATATGACTCTTTATCTTGATTAACAATTGGCTTATATAGTTGGCTGTTCCCATGTTGGGGGCATAAATATTTACAAATGGTATTTTAAAATGGCTCTTTATTTTTCTATTTAAAGGAATGAATGCAGTGTAAATACAGTCAGTTGTCCTTATCCACAGTAGTTGTATCTTATACATATAGTGGCCATGAAGGCCAAATTAGGAAATAGTGAACCATTGCTCCCAGGAGAAATGCAGGTTGGGTTCCTATGAGCCTCTGGTCACTACATTTTTACAACCAATCAATACATAATCTTGCTTTATTTGTGCTTATATTTAAAGGCATCTATTGTAGTATATCTCGTGGATTCATTAACACTGAACTCACAGTCAGTAGCACTACATCTCAAGCCTGAGCACAGATTATCGAACACATGCATTTTCTTCATAAGGCACATCACGACTTTGTCACAGCCTGGAAGCACTGCACAAAACATCTTGGGAGAGAGACAATTTAGAAAGCTGAATCATCCCCAGAACAACAAAATGCAAAACACATAGCACTAATTTGTGAAAGGGACACTTTTTTTGTTTGTTTGTTTTGTTTTTTTGGTATGAAAACTGAAACAAGAACCTAGAGCATTGTCTTATTTGACCTGAGCTGGTAATGTGAGCATCAGGTGACTCAATTTTTTGGCCCCTCTTCACATGTCCATGAGTGGGGATGCACCTCAATTTTAGTGAGTCGGAAATTTGCACATACAGCATCTGCCAGTAATGAAGGGTCAGCAGAACTTGTTAATTGGTAATACTTGAAAAAATGTAAAGTTTTCTTTCCAAAATCTCAATGAATGAAGCTCAGGAAAATGGTGTTTTTTTGTGGTTGTTTTTTTTTTTTTTTTCCTTCTGCTCTTCCTCCCTTCCTTTCTTTCTCCCTCCCTTTCTCCCTTCCTTCCTTTTTATGTTTAGTACGATAGTGTAGAGTGGTATATCTTTGTATCATATGATAACCATTAAAATTTTTTTTTAACCATTCACTCTTTCTTTGTTTAGCACTAGCCTACTAGTTTTCTAAAGAATTTGCCTTTTAAGCAATAAAATTCCTTGTTGATATATACTGCAGTAATTCACAGATAAATTATATCATGGGAAATGAAATTTTCAGAGTGATTAGCTAGCAGCTTCTGCTTAATATGACCTCAAGTCAGCTGTTCAACATTTAAAAACAGAGAGGTTTATTAGAGTGTTAGATTTCTGACCTTTCTGGAAAACTGAGCATAACATTTGGATACCGGTAGAATTGCTGGATAGCTTCTGTGTGCTTCGGGTGGATCGAGATCACCTCTCACATAATGTATTCCAAGCCCTCCCTGTTTCTCAGCCATCAAGACCAAATTTTAAAGCCATTAATTTAGCATCTTTTCCTTGTTGTTGTTGTTTATTAAATCAGGGACATATTTTCTCTGTTATACTCCTGTCTCTATCGAAAGTGAAAAAGTGAAAGATCAGTGGTTTTTCTACCGAGCCAGCCACAGCAGTTTGCGTGGACTGCTTATCCCCTCTGAGCACTGAAGTCATGACTTCTCATTTCAGGTGCTTCCTTTTTCTTTCTTTCCCCAACACTGTCAGGCTGGTTTTCTGCACAAGTGGTAGGAGCAGTGCTCCTTTTCTGGAAGTGAATTAATTTGGCTTGCTCACCAGGGACCCAGTAGGCACACGGGTGTCAGGAAGTAATGGACGGCACCCAAATTCACAGTGAATCAGATTCCCTCCAGTGCCCCAGTCACTGAGGTGTGCTGCTGACCGGGCCACAGAGTACTGTTCAGTGTTTTCCCAGACAGGCCCCAGCTGCTCCAGTGGAGAGGAGAGAGCACATTATGTCACAACATGTGTATATTCTGGGCTTTATTAATCTATTTTATGGTTGATGTAAAAGATTCACCCAAAGGTATGAGAAATCAAACCAGCAGTAAAGCAGAGCTGTAACGTACTACATCCTGTGCATAAATTCAAAACATACTAAGCATATGAACTGTCTCTTGCAAGGGAGTGCACATCATTTGGACCAACTCATTTGCCTTTCAGGGAAGTATAGAAAGTAAGTAAATAAAAATGACCACCTTTATTAGTCACTTAGTCTATATTTCCAGGTGTCCAGGGAACTTTGTAGAGGCTGTTGGGGAAGTGTATACTGTTTGGAAAATTATTGATTTTACATTTTGAGAATAATGTTATTTTTTTAAGGTTTGGATTTGAATGAGAACATTAAATGTGGGATAGCTAAAGAATTGATACACCTCTCACACTCTTTCTAAAAATTCAGGTTGTGCAGATAATTGAATTTAAATATTCGTATTTCAAAGAGGAATTTTTGAGACTTTGTTTTTGTTTTTAAAGTAGTTTCAATTCCAATAAAAATCTTGTTGCTTCCACATGGATTTCGTCATACCATTAGAGAAAACTCGGCCTCTAAGTATTTATCTGAAAATCTTCAATCATTAAGAAAGCCTTAACCGTTCGAAAGTTCTGGGTAGCAACAATGCATCATCAAAAAGCTTTGCATTCTTTAATGACAGTCGCCTTCTGAATGATGGCTGGGTAGAAATTTTGCCGACACTATGACACCATCAGTTTCTCCAGGGAAAGGTCCTTCCTATCTTCTATCCTTCCCACCCTCTGATATCAACACAGGAGCTACCTTTCGCTAAAGATGCCATTGTTACTCACAAAGGCTCCTGACTTCTACGTGGAGCGCTAGGTCCTTCACGTACCAGTTCTAACCCTGCCCATGATCCGTGACCCTTATATATTAAAGTCACACAGAACTACTGAGCTCTATAAAACAGTCAAATATACTTTTCCCCAGCTGTTTGGATTCCTTATTCCATCTTACATCTGTTTTGCCTGGAGAGTTTACCTATTAGCTTTTCTTAAAACTTCATCCCTTTACTTCAGTGGCCCCACATTCCTGGCACAATACTATGGGTGTTGACCTTATTTCAGAGGATGCTAGTTGATAGCAGACATTGGTAATGGTTTCTAAATGTACGTCAAGGTGCATTTGCATATCTAGCCAACATTTCTAAATTTTTTTTTCGTGGTCAGCCAAAAGTTTAATTTTTCCTTTCTCTCTCTCTCTCTCTCTCTCTCGTTCTCTCTTTTTAAGATACATTAAGGGAATTTTCTGCAGAGCGTGTTTTAGAATATAGTGTATCTGAAGTAGAGTAAGGCCAGTGGGTGTGTTTTAAAATACAATATATTGATCTGAAATTTAAGATATTATAAGGCTGACATATCAGGAAACAACTGCCATTAAAAAGAGAGTTTATTACAGTTCCTAAGAGGAATGCCATAGGGGAAAACAAAGGGAAGTACCAGGTCAGTCAGGAGGCAAGGGCTTTAACTGTGAATTCTGCTGCAAGGAATAGGTGAGGCAGGGCAGCAGGTTCTGGGCCACTGGGACTGTCCCAGGTTGTCTGTTACTTAACCCTGAGGTGATTAGGATGGATGGATAGTGGCCTTGAGTGTGAGAGCCTGATGGTGGAGATAGCTGGGCTGGGTTCTGGGCCCTGTGGTTGATTTGTATTTGAAGAGTGCGCTTGTAGGAACTGGCTGACTCTGGAAGGGGCAAAGCCCTAGATGTGAAAGCCAGGAGGCAATGGCAGACACGCTTAATACAGAGGGAAATTGGAGACATGCTATGGCAGCTTCAAGAAATGGTCAAGGATAATTTATCTTTTCCTCAGTGTTAAATGAATTACCATGAAAGCAGTGCCTCTGAACAAGTCCCTAAATCAAATTGCTCTCCTTTAGCTTATGTAGTATTGAAATTTGGCCCCAACACTGACAACAGTGTTTTGAATGAAACTAGAAACAGAAGTAAGTGTAAGCAAATAATGATAAAATATCTGGAATAAATGTTAGGAGTTATAAAATACATTTGGGGGTTTATTGATGTCTGGTTCCTTTTTTCATCTGTGGAATATTTACTTAGGGTTTATTATTCTAGATAGTGTTCTCCTGAGCAGAAAAATAGATTGCGTATGGTCAAAACCTGTAGAGCTATTTTCAGTAAACAGCAATATCATCACAGAGTAGGCAAGTCTAATTTGTTTGACTTTTTGATTTACAAAAATAAAAATAGCTTCCACATGGATTTCCTACAAATAGATTTTATGCTAATTTTTAGAAATTGCTCATTATCTCTGCATTATCAGATATATTAGAGTTATAACCCTGCTCAAAATTATATCGGTCTGATCTTCTGATGCCCTGTGTGGTATGTGTATGGGGTTATGAGTGAGAATGACCATTTTGGGTGAAGCAGGGAGAACCTCAGTTTTGGTGTTTTCTGTTTTTTGTCTTTTGTTGTTGAATAATATAACTTAAGAAAATTACTAATATTTCCTTGAGTCTTATTCATGTGGGCCCACCTTATGATTAGCAAATCATGATTCATCACACATTAAAGTTTCTCATGAAATAATCCAGTAATAAAAAATGGACGTTGGGGAGGGTATGTGCTATGGTTAGTGCTGTGAAGTGTGTAAACCTGGCGATTCACAGACATGTACCCCTGGGGATAAAAATATGTTTATAAAAAATAAAAATTTTTAAAAAATGTCCAAAAAATATAGAGAGAGCAAGTCCATCTTGCTTCTTTATAAAATATTATAAAATATCAATATATATATATATATCTCAAGTAGTATTAAATTTGTTAAAAAGAAAGTTTTCAATTTATTCAGTTAAAAGAAAAATATACATACATTTCGTATTTAAATTCGTAGTAGAGTTGGATGTTTTAGTCTCTGACTTATAAAGAACTCCACTGTGAGTATAATAAAAGCATTTCGTGTTTTAAACTATTTATTCACATCAGAGCTCCACAGTTGTAATATTTATATAAATACATGCCACTAAATCATTCATGAGTCTGTACTCTTAGTAAACTGCATTGTACCAGGTACGGTCTTGAAGGAAAATAAAAATGTGGAGTTCTCTTTTTACCTTGTCTCAAACACCAATTACATTGAGATCATTTTAAGAAGTATTTATTGTGCCAGAAATACAAAGTAGAACAATCCAAAATCTGTACCTTAGGAAAGTTTAAAATCCACAGAAGAAATGAGACTCATCGAGAGATCATTTTAACGTAAGATGAGAAGTGATAGGATAAAAGTGTGCAAGGGTGCCATGGGATGGTCGGCAAGGGCTATATCATACAAGAAAGCTTTTCTGGTAGGGGAGAATTATCTGAAACTTGGAGGATACGTAAACTTAAACTAGATTATACACACACGCACCCACAGACACACACGCATGCATGCGCGCGCACACACACAGACATACGCACACACGGATATTTGTTGAAAGAAGAGAGCACAGCACGAGGGAAGGTACTAGGTTGTGAGCAAGGGATCCAGCCACAGTTAGCACACAAAGAGAAAAACGGCATTAAAATGTGAGCTGTGGAAGAAGGGCGGGTTTTGCAGGCTATGCTGAAGAGGTTTTTTTGGCGACAGAGTTTATTCCAGAAGGATATTTTTAGCATCTTCGTGGAGGATAGATTTAATTTAAATTATGCTGGAGGATGGGAATTGTCCGCTAGCGATGTTAGCGCAGTAGATACCGTGTGAGCTGAGGGTAGCCTGGTGGTCATGCATATAAAGTAAGCCATTTGTTTGGAAACTGTAGACGTGCTCTATTTCACAGGGCTTGGAAATGAGTGAGTGTGGGCACGTTGCGGCAAGGAGATGCTACAGAAAGCCTCAGATCTCTGCCCTGAGTGGATCATTGATACAAGAGCAGGGGCATGGACCCAGAGAAGGAATTACATGTTGGACACAAAGAGATTTTCCTGTGGAAGCTCGGTGTGGATCTTCTAGGCACTTAGATACTGGAGTCCAGTTTTATGGAAAAATAACACCAGACTCCATCATGATGCTGTTGTCATTCTACCATGAGTGAAATACCCAAGTACCTAAGGGCGAAGCAGCACATTTTAAGGAGAAATAATGCACAAACTGTGAGATGCTGCCCTTCATGAAGGAGCCTTGAAGATTTTTGTTTTTGTTTTATATTTTCCCAGAATAGAAGTGACTTTTCACAGTGTATATCTAGATAATTTTTGAGGGATTTGGAGAAGGCTCATTTGCTGCTATTACTCTAACTTAGCTGTTATTGACATTCCGGGATCTATTTTAGCTATTTATTTAGGTTTAAACCACAGATACATTGAAAGAAAAGGCAGTGAGTTAGAAGAAAGAAATTAATCAGATGAAAGCAGTGTGAAGATGAGATGAGATAGATCCTGTTCCTCCAGAGTTAATGTCTGCTGGTTGGATAATACTGAGTCAATTAATAATAATCGAGTGAATTCCACCCCCCAACCACAAAAAGTAGCCTAATATTGCCATTCTTTTCCTCTGACAGTTGAAACCTTGGATATATAATTAATTATAGCACCAAGAAGGATCAGAATGATTCCTGAAATTTCTTGCAATCTAGTGATTCTTATTTCTAATGAAAAAATATAAAACAGTAGTGCCTATAATACTGTAATCTAATTTATTGAAATAGGAATGATGACATATAATGATCTAACAACACATACTGAGTGAGTATCAGCTGTTTCTGAGGTACTAGGTACTAGGCATTGGGGTGGAGGGTGGAGGAACAGAAAGTCTCTGATGCACACATTTTCAAAGGAGGAGAGCGTATATCATGCTCTAAATGTATAAGCACATGAATGTATTAGGTAGGGAAAATGCTGTCAAGAATAGAAGTGAATGGAAAGAGAGTAGAGATGGTAGGCATGCTGTTTTGTAAAGAATGGTCAGTATATTCAAAATATTGGCCTCCGACTTAGAAAAAATAGATTTGCATTTATGCAACATTTGCAAAACTAAGTAAATTCCAATTTTCATAGTATTTTTAAACTTTACTTCCAGAGCAGAGAGGGAGGGAGAGGGAAAGGGGGAGAAAATCTCAAGCCAATTCAGGCCAAGCGTGGAGCCCCGTGCGGGACTAAATCTCAGGACCCTGAGATCATGACCCAAGCCAAAACCATGAGTCAGATGCCTAACCGAGTGAGCCACCCAGGCGCTCCTACATTTTTCACTTTTTCAAGTAAGTAGGATAAATTACCATTTCAGATTATATATATTCTTACTTTATATAAGTGCCTTGGTGCATGAAGGTCAGTAAAACATATTAATTAGCTAAAGTAATACAATTTCCCAACTAATATTTATAAATATTATATTACCCAAAACTCAAGCTGCTTATCAGTGAATATTTTGAACCATAACCAAGGAAATGACATTCTCGTTTGTGTCTCTACTGCCCCCATACAAACCCCAAACACACCCCCACATACACATGTACACACACATCTATGCATATATCTTTATATAGTAATGTATGGGTAATACCATACATTAAATAGGGAGGCAGGTGGATAAATAAACAAATGTGTAACATCTAGAAAGCTGTGCACCACCTTCCCTCCATATTGATCATATTGGTGATCTCCTGGGTTTGGGGTTCACTTTATACATTCTCTGTTTCAGTATTGTTTAATTTCCTTTCAAAAGTAAATGTATATTAAATTTGTAGTGAAAATATAGCAAAGGTACTGTTTTAAATATTAAAATCTTTAGATGGTGAACCCTCCTCTCCAAAATTTCTTCTGTAAAATCAGAAAATAAAGACTAACATTGAAATTAAAAAGAAAAGCAAAAAGCCTTCTCTCCTTTGATGTTTTAATGAACTGGGCACATTACCAATAACTCTCTGAGTTATTGTTAGAAACAAAATTGTGGAAGCACTGTGATTTTGCATTCACACTTTGACTAGCCATTGTTGTTGCTAAGATTGCTTAAACAGTTCAAACATACATATTTAATCACTGCATATAAAACTTAATTCTGGGGAGTGATAAGCAATCAGGGTAATAGGGGGAAAAAATGTGGCTTGTCCCAAAATAAGCACAACATACTATTAGATGTCAAATGAAATTTAAATATATTCTTGTAGGAAATAGAATTAAATTCTGATAGATTTAACAATACCCCAGACTCTCTTTAAAGTTTATGGTATGTATTTCTATATGAATTTATTTATTTATTTATTTATTTGTCAGAGAGAGGTAGAGAGAGCGAGCGAGCACAGGCAGACAGAGTAGCAGGCAGAGGCAGAGGGAGAAGCAGGCTCCCTGCCGAGCAAGGAGCCCGATGTGGGACTCGATCCCAGGACTCTGGGATCATGACCTGAGCCGAAGGCAGCCGCTTAACCAACTGAGCCACCCAGGCGTCCCTCTATATGAATTTTATATCACAGATTATTTCTAGGAATTTTGTGATGTCAAACACAACTGTGAGCTCACATCTGCATGCTGGTATTATGCAAGCTTTAATCCAGCCATAGAGGAGCAGCTTTGATTTCATAATATAAGAGATCTGGCTTGCAGAACATTTTATCAATCTCAACTTGACCACTGACCACTTAACATTTTTAAGATGAGGTTTAGTCTGCACTAATAGCATTCCTTTATGTTTTTGCTAATATTCTAGGACTCTCTGAAGAAATAAACCATACCTATCCTCTCTCTTACTTTTTCCATTGCCCTAAAAGTGAGGGAGAGAGACACCAACATTTGTACTACTCTGTACCTGGAAAAGATTGCAGATTTTGATTTAGGAGAAGATACGGGAGGGGTGGATTCTTTCCTCTGCCTAAGCTCAGGGAACATTTACTTCCTGAGAGATGAATGGGGAATATTTTATGTCAATTAATATATATTGAAGGTGTATAAAACAATGATGTGTCTTATTCAGCTGTCATTGACATGAAATTGACTGCAAAATTACTTTCTGGAGTTCAGAATTTACTCCTTCCTCCTGACTTTTCGTTTATGTGCTTTTCAAGACAAAAAGTAATTTCTACCAACTGCTAGATTATAAATTCAACCTGGGATGTTATAATCAGATTCCACTTTTTTTCTCTGTTACCTCTCATCACAGATGATAAAAATACTGCAATTGGAATTCAGCTGTGACAGTGTAGATGATTAAGCTAGAGTCTAATTGGCTTTGCAGTGTTAGCAGAAGCCTAAATTTAATGGTTGATCCCCCCCCATAGTAAAATAAACCACTGTGATTTACAGTCTTAGAGAACAGAATTTTGTGGATTAAGAAGGTCTTTTTATGGACAGTAAAGAACTGACTATAAGAATGAAAACTTAAAGTGCAAAGTTATATTTCTCTTTCCGAACATTTTCGAATGCAACAATTCTCAGATTAAATAAACATTAACTAAGAGCAGAACTTGTAATGGCAGGTAGTACACAGAAAGTGTGGATGCAGCTGTGGGAGCTCTGCATGTCCGTGAGGCTCCCGTAGGTGGCATGCCCTTATGACCTGGGGGCTGGGGACCATAGTATTCCCTATGGCAATGGAAGTAACCAGGGTCCAGAGAATTAGGACCTAAGACGAGAAAATATTTCTCCAGCAGGCTTTGAACTTGCTATAATTTTTTTCCAGTGTCACTGTGAAATTCTTCAGCAAGACCTTGCTCCAAACAGAGGCCAGCTTTATTCAGGCTTGTAATTCTAAAGTAATAAAGAACTATCCAGTTTGACGAGGTTTTCAATTATTTAAAATTAAAAGCTAAAAGAAACAGATATTTTAAAATATTTTTAATGACAAAGGTCTAATTATGATAACTAGGTTTCCATTTGTACTCAAAATCAGCTCTGAATAATTACAGTTCATTTTGAGCCATTCCATGGATTTGGAACTTACTAAATAGTAGTGCATAATAAGTAAGATGCGTATCATTTTCCATTTCTGGTGTGAATAAGTAGCAGTTATGAAACTAATCCAGCAACCCCCTCTCCACCAGCACCTGTTTCTGAGAGTGGTGACAAAATTGTTAATATTTTTAAAAAGTTTGTATAATTTCATGTCTTCAATAAAATTATCTAAAATCAAATTAGAGTCACTCTAGTTGTAGTGTATTTGTTCTAATAATGTATATGGGTGAGGATGTCTTTGTTCAGTGTAGTCAAAACCATGGGCAGCCTTTCCAAAGACAAGAGGCTAATAAGAAATTTGAGACAGATATGAGGTCCAAGAGCAAATAGCAAGAAGGTTCTTGTAGTTCACTTAGCCGTAATGTACTACCATAGTGTTTACTGAAATTGGAGTAGAATATTAAAACCATTAGAAAAGTGAGTATACCATCAAACCTGGCATTCCAGGATCCTTCGTTCTTTTGTCAAAAAAATAAATTTGTGAGCAGAATGTATATTTAGAAATCATGAGTAATTAGCCCCATTTAAGAAGGAAAATATTAAAATCTTGTTGATTGTCAAGGATTAAAAGTTTTACTTCTCTGCCTGCCACTCTGTCTGCCTGTGCTCGCTCTCTCTCTCTCTCCTTCTCTCTCTGACAAATGAATAAATTTTTAAAAAAATAAAAAAAAATAAAAAAAGAAAAGTTTTACTTCTTTCAAGTAAACTCTAGACTGCCAAGTTAAAATTTGAAGCATATAAGTAGTTAATGGAATTTATGTTGCTAGTATTAGAATTAAAGTAAGATTTGATACTAATAAAGTTTTCTTTGATCATTTTTTATGAATATTTCCATAAAATTTATTTCAGAACACACAATTAAATCAAAATAAGAACTAGAACAAGAACACAGGACTCCAGATTTTTCAGGAAAACTACTTCTTTATCATTTATTCTGTGGAGACACTCATTGGAAGTGGGTATATTTCACACTAAGTGCTGACATACAAGAACTAAAAATGTTATTCATTTCTTCTTTTAGGGGCCGATGTTATCAACTTTGATGGCCACGTTGTGTTGCCATATAGATTCAGAAACAAGAAGATGAAGACCCTGAAAGATGTCATTGCTTTGAAATTTAAAACCTCTGAAAGTGAAGGGGTGATCTTGCACGGGGAAGGACAGCAAGGGGATTACATTACCCTGGAACTGAAAAAAGCCAAGCTGGTCTTCAGCTTAAACCTAGGTATGTTCTGACTTTTGGCACCATTTATTAATCTTCCCATTAGTGAAATGCTAATGTTGCTTAATGCTAATGTTGCTTAATCCTTAAAATGTAAATTATAAAAAAGCAGTTCTTGTTATCTTATAAATTCATCTGTAATCCATAGTGGTTTAATGCATTTTGATCCATATATACTTATTCATTAAAAAATAATTGTTATGCGTTCATCCTAAGCAAGGTACTGTACTAATATCTGAGACAGCGGTGAACAAATAGAGAAGGTCCTTGGGTTCATGAAGTTTATGACCTAGTGGAGGAGTCAGACATTATATTATCCATTATTATTTTAAAACAGCTTAAAAGCGATGACTTCAAATAATGATGGGTAGTTTGAAATCAATTAAATAAGCTAAAATGTTAAAGGATACTGCAGAGACAAGAAAGGTCCACATTAGGATATGCATTGAGGAACATTCTCCCTGAGAAGACACACAAGCTGAGATCTCAGTTATGGCTAGAACTGGCCATGAGAATATTGAGGAGAAGAGCGAGGGAGCAGTCACTGCAGATGAAGACCTGGCATACTCGGGGAATTAGGAAGGAGGCTGCTGTGGGTAGATGAAGTGGGATGAAGTGAGTCAGTGGGAAAGAAGACAAGATCTGTAAGTTGGGGATTGTTCAAGTCCTGTAAGATCCTGTACGGCATGGTAAAGGGTTTATTATTATTTAAGAAAGAGAAGCTGTTGGTAGGCTTTAAACTATATGGCACCACGATCTTATTTTAAAAAGTGTATTGAGATTCCTAGAAAAGAAAATGCTTGCATTTGCGTGAGAATCAAAGCCAGACTTCAGTATAAGGCAAGTGAGAGATGGCCCTGGTTTGCAGAGGTGGCTATCAGTGGAGATGCAGGGAAGCAGGTCTAGTTGGGAGATGATTTTAGTGGTAAGTTCAACATGATTTGTAATGAGAAAGAAAGAGAATAAGTAAAGGATAACTCCTGAATACCTAAGGGACTTAAGTGCCATTTTCAGAAGTAGAGGTGACTCTATATTTTCTCTACAGAGCCTCTTCTAATAAAAGATTATTAGTTTACTCTAATAGAGGAGGTCTAAAATGGACATGGTGCATTTTAGTTGCTTATTAGACATCAGTGTTGAGATTTCTATTAGGGAGTTGCATGTGTGAGTGAGCTTGAGAGGAGGTGTTACCTGGAGACTGAGGGGAATGAGCAGGAGATAATTAGAGCATGTGGTATCAGAGACCAGGGAAAGAAAAGAGGTGGCTGTTGTGTTGAATTCACCTAAGATGGAAACAGGCAGGTGAATATTGGCTTGGGCCCTGTAGAGGTTACTGTTGACTTTTCTCTTAGTGGAATAGAAATGACAGTGGTTTTATTGACATAGGTAAGAAAAGATGAGAAATGTAGAACTGAATTTTCAAACAAAATCCAACCAGAAATCAGAGAATCAGAATCAGAGAAATAACGTATTGGCTGGAGAATGAGTTGAACTTGAATGAGTTCCCATTTTGTTTTGGGATTTTTGTTTTTGTTTTTGTTTTTAAGCGTTTTTAAGTCTCTTGCTTGACTAAAAATGTCAGGATTTATGCAGGAAGTTTTTGGAGGGCATCACAGCTTCCATTAATTTTTCTCTTGTAAATAATAACAGAATTCTATAAAAATATTATATCTAAAATATATTAAATAGCTAAAGTTCACATGTTAAATGCATCCCAGTAGAAAGCCACAAAACTGAAAGTAAGAATACTTTCAGTATTCTGAAATACTGGGTGCCTGGGTGGATCAGTCGTTCAGCATCTGCCTTTGGCTCAGGTCATGATCCCAGGGTCCTGGTATCAAGCCCTGCATCCAGCCCCTCTGCAGGAAGCCTGCTTCTCCCTCTCCCACTCCCCCTGCTTGTGTTCCCTCTCTCACTGTCTCTCTCTCTGTCAAATAAATAAATAAAATCTTAAAAAAAATACAAAAACAGATCCTGCCTTTTTAACTTGCTAATCAGTCTGAGTGGTCCAGACATTCCTGAATATGGCTTGTGTTCTATGTATTAAATTTTATTACTTTGAAAATCAGTGTTATACTAAAAAGTGCAGTTTCCATCAGGTATTTTTTGTTGGTAATACTTGATACAGTATTTGTAAATATTTACCCTTTATTATAAAACTGTACTCATTTCAAATCTGATAGAAATAATAGCTTCTATAAGAAAAAAATGAAGAAAATCACACAGAAAGCTGGATCACTTAATTACACAAAAATATTGGATTCTTTACATTAAAATCATAATAATGTGAAACTTGAAAAAAATATTAAATATGGAAGTTTAATGTCATTCATGAGTACAAATTTATACCACTCCCTAAGAATTAAGACTTTAAGAGAAAATGTAAGCATTGGACATAAAAGGTAATACATAGAAGAAAAACTGTAAGTATTCTATGAACATCAGATGCTCAATTGCACTATCTATGAAATTAATGTACAATAAAATAATGACTAATTTTTGTTAAGTAAATCAATTTAAAAATCATATAAATATTGAATATGTGATAAGATTCTTTGTACTGCTCTTTGCATCAGAAAATATTTTTAGGAAAACAGTTTGACAGTATCTTCAGATATCTAAAAATTGCCTGTATATTTTGGCCCAATAATCATAAGGAAATAATGAGAAATGGCTATAGGATTTAAGTTCAAGGATATACTTGGCAATATTGATCACGATGTCAAAAATTAGAAAAAAAAAGCTAAGCATATAGAAATATGTTGATAATGCATTTAAAATGTCTGTGAATAATTTTAATTCTATAGAAAATACTATAAAACATTAAATTAAAACTATAACATAAAATATTTAAATAATATCTCAGTATTTTATATTGATTATATATACACACATAACTGTATGTGTATAAAATTAAATATATTTATAGGAAAAAGAAATTGGAAGGAAATAAACCAAACCATGTTTACTGGTGGAAACGAGTGATTAATGTTGTACCTATTAATTCTTCATAAAATTCTCTACTTATAATTAGTTTATGTATTCATGTATTGCCTGGGGAAAAATAGCCCTAAATCATTTTTGAATGATTCTTAATAGATGATAAGGAGAAATAGGAAGCTTGGGGGTAGATATCAGAAAACAAAATGTAAGTACTTTTTAAAAATATACATACAAAATATTCATACACACTCAGAGCAATTGAATTATATCTAAGGATGTTTACTTTCTCTCAAACCTTTCTCCTTTTTTTTTAAAAAGTGAAACACATAGAGGAACCTTTTAAAAGCCACTGTGCTTTCTATAGGTATGACATTACTGTTCTGAAACTAATGCCTGACCCTCTAACCTCAGCGAAAGGTCATTACCGTTTCACTGGAAAGCAGTTGACTCAGAGTTTTATTGACTGATTGGAATTTATGACAGTCATGGAAATGCACTCACTCGTATGTCCCTGTGCCTTTTTAAATGCCATTACCTCAATATCAGGCATATCTAGCTGCTACTCTGTGTTCTAGTCATTTAAAGTAATTTAAAGTCATTCAATAGAGTAGATACTTTCATTTAGACTTATTCCTACTTTTCTCTCTCCCTTTCTGCCCCACTGCCACATGCAAACAGTCATAGTCCCAGTCCCAGGCACAGGCACATTTGGTTTCATCACCAGAATGAAAGAAAATCTGATCGAGGAAAGACATAGAAAATGTCAGGTATAGGCATCATTAGCATCCTAAATGTGAAAAAAAAAAAAGAGGAAATAATTCAGTGCTTTAATCAATTGTGTGTTTCTACTGTTTCTGTGATACTATTTATTCTGAAACCATGTTGTATTTTTATAGCATTTACTTTTACTTGACCATGAAAAGCAATACTTGATTAGATAAAATAGAAGATAGTATAAAACTTGTAAACACTTTCCAGAAATGACCTTAGTAAACATTTTGGATTCTTACAACCTTTCACTCTCATTTATAGTTTTGTTGCCATGGAAATCTATTTCCAAAGCTAGATTAATGCTTCATACATATTTTTGCAAGTTTTTATTTTAAAATATAACTTAAGTTAATTTTCCATGCCATTAAATATTACATTGTGGTTAAAATTATTGCTTTTGGAGTCAGTGAAAACTGGAGAGTGTCATGCTGTGTTTTCTTGACCAATAATAAAAATAATAGCAACAATAAAAGCCTGTTAACAGGTAACTTTTAGCTATTGTTCACTATATGCCAAGAAGTTGGTTAAGTTCTTTGCATGTACTAATTACTTTAATCATCGTAGCAACCCTGTAAAGCTGGTACCCTGATTTTCTCCATTTCCTGTACGAGGCAATGTAAGCTCACAGACGCTGCCTGCTTGCCGGTGATCCTAGGGCAAGCCAGTCGTGGAGTGAGCATGAGAATCCAGGCTCTGGGCTCCAGAACCATGGGACACCGACTTTGTAAGGACCCTGTCAAATTTAGCAGAATTCATGGCACAGTGAAAAAAAAAACTCATATTCTTTTTTTCTTTTTTTTAAAGGAGATGTTTTCCATCTTTAATAGCTTTTATGTATATTGAATATGAAACTATTGTTAAGTATACTTACATGCTGGTTCCCCCACGCTAGCGTCAGTGGACAGGACTTGAGTGGCGTGCCAGCCCATGGCTGGGATGGAGGCTGGCCGCTGCACAGAGTAGCTGTGGTGTCACTGCCTGTTTCTGTTCATTCCATGGCTCAGGAAGCAACCAGCTCGGCCCCATCTACGGCCACACATCCGTGACGACTGGAAGTCTGCTGGATGACCACCACTGGCACTCTGTGGTCATTGAGCGCCAGGGCCGGAGCATTAACCTCACCCTGGACAGGGGCATGCAGCACTTCCGCACCAATGGGGAGTTCGACTACCTGGACCTGGACTACGAGGTGAGGCGGGAGGGGGGGCGCCTCGTTGTCCTCCATCTTAAGTGGCTGCCTCAGTCTCCTACTGGGTCTCTGTGTTCTTGTCAGTCACATGCCTGCCTGCCCGCCCCATTTGTTTTATTCTCCAAAGAAAAATTATCTTTCAACTTGGCCTAATCTATGAACACTGTCATTTTATTCATTTCTAAGTTTGTAATTATGAGTATTTGAAATATTTTAAAAATCTTGGTACCAAAGTAATAATTTAAAGGAAACAATATTTATCATGTGAGCAGGGCAATTTATTAAGTCCAGTACAAATATAAGTTGTAATCTTTCCATTGGTAGTTAATTATGGTATAAATCATCTATTATTCTTAAGAATAGATAATATGTTATAAATACAGCATTGCCTAATATTTGTTACAAAATATTGACTAAGAAATCCCGAGTTCTGATTTATATTGTCATTTATGACTTCATGACTATAGATAGTTCTTTTGTCGGGTTCTATTTTCTCAGATATAATTATCATAGAAAAAATAAAGTAAAATATAGAATGTTTTAAGAGGTTCTCCATAAATAAAAGGACATATTTTATCCTCCAAATAATCAAAGGTCAAAAAATAATCATATTGGTCTCCTAAAAACTGTATATTCCTGTATTAAACAGATAGGCATTTCAGGTTTTTTAACAAATTATTTAGAGAGCAATTCAACCTTAAAATACCCACCAAAAATGTTAATCAAATATAGAGATAAGAGTTCTGTAAGATGTTCATCACAGTGTTATATATTCCAAGAGAAAAGGGATAACACTAAATGAACAAAAAGAGCACAGCAGGAAAATAAATAGGATGAATTATTAGTGAGCAAGGGGTTTCTAAACTTTCTTACTTCATGGAACCCTCAGGGTGTTACTAATTTTTCCACAGCTGTCCTAGACCATTCTGTAATAGTTAGAGTCAGACAACTTAATAAATGTTTATATCCTAATGACTTGGTAGCTATTAAAAAATACAAATAAAATAAATGAAAAATATTTTATTTAGTTCTTAAAATAACAGTGGTTACTTGCTGATGGGATGAGTGTCCCTGCATGGTACAACTCCTCAGATTTTGGAATCAGATTTGACTGCCATCTTCATCTTCTGTTCCACTTTTACTTTCATGTGACACCATTTTTCTGAGAGAAATGATTTAAAAAACCCACCTTCACTAGGACAGGAAATCATTAAAAGCAGTGTAGCAGGTTGTTGAAATGGTGAACTTGCTCAAGCTAGTGTTTCCCATAATGACCAGAACATGTCAAATATTTTGCGTATCCTTTAAAAATAGAAAGTGTATGGTGGCTGTGGCCCTATGAATTTCCTGTGCAAACTCAGTGTGACTTGTCCCCAGTTTTGAAGTTTGTATACATACACACACATGTATATGTGTTAATCAGTATCTTATATGAATTTTTAAAAATGTTAAATAGGCTCATGATAAGATAATTGAAAAAGTTAGGATTTACAACTGTGTTTATTTTCTTCATATACTTAAATAATTTCTAAATTTTCTGTGAGGTGAATATTATATATATTTTCCTAAATAGGAATTTAAAATAGATTATGCTCTATAAACCCTGATATTGAGATCTTATTAACATTAAAATAAATTTAAGCTTATCAGAAAATAATTGTACCTTCCAAAAAAACCTCCTTAAAGCATAATGATTGTTACAAGGGAAAGAATATGAAAATCCCAGAAGTTTTATTTTTTTCTAAATTAGTACGTTTCTTGGCTTAGGTGGCTTATCTCCCGCTGTATGAGAGAAAACTTAAAGATGAATTATTCATCTTCCATTAATAAACTTTGAAGTACCATAGGACAGATGAGAGATCCTGGAACATTAGCAATGGGCAAACACAATTCCAATTTTCAAAAAACAGAATAAAAAATGTGGGGTCGTAGACTGTATTGAGCTTGTGATGGAATTCATGAATATCCATGCACACACTCAGGGTTAGCAGTTTCATTGACACTTTGAAGCCCATGAATATATAGGCCACCTTTGAGAACCTCAGCTGTAGATGACAGCGCCTGAGACCTTGTTAGAGGGAGACACTGGGAAGAAAGTCAGATTTACTGATAAAGAATCCTGAGTCCGTTCAGTTGAGTCAGTCCCTCGTGTTTTCACACACACCTCTCTGACTTGTCCATGTTGTGACTAGACCTAGACCCCAAAGGAGGCTTGTTATGAATAACGGAAAACATTCCTATCACCCAGAACATTCCAAGGGTTTTAGGGGCTCTGTACCAGGAACTGGGAGCAAAGACCAAATATATATATATTTTTTTTTCAAAGACCAAATATATTATACCACACTGTGATAGGGTATTCCCATCATACATAGACATATAAGTAATCTCAAGAATGTACATACTAATGAATATATAGAGATGAGTTCCTGGTAGCTGCTACTTATGTAATGTAATTTGAAACTATGTAATTTGTCTTTAACAATGGCTCTATTGAACTGTCTGTTCTCAAGAGCTGGTATGAGCAGGATTCAGCACACCATAGGGGTAAGTTAATACCTAGCACTATTCCGAGAGATGTACATCATGAAAGAAGCAGTAGAAAACAAGCAGTAGAAAACAAGTTAACTCAATGTGGGCATCTTTTGTGAAAGGTGGCTGAAGAGTTCACCTGATCACCTCCTGGAGCCCAATTATACTGCACAGTGTGCCAGATACCATGGGCAGGCAAGCTACTAGCTGCATGGTGCCCTGAGAAGGGTACAAAGGTAAACAGATACACATGCTTCTTCTCAGCCAAAGGGCAGAACCGCACACTGATGTTTGGTCTGGCTTCTCTCTTTTCTTCAGCTAAATTCCAGGATAGACCCTGTGGATGTTATGCCATTGCCTTTGCAATACATTTATGCTTGGGAGGTAGAGGAATGAATGCCCCTTGATAGTTGTAGAACTAGGCTAGGATTTTAGAAAGAAACTAGGGAGGATTCTAGAATCAATTGCATGGCTCAAACTGGAACAAAAGTCCTGAGTTTGAGTCCCTCTTTGCTCCTTACTGGTTGTGTGACAGTGGACACATTATAGCCCCCTTTTGGTAAATTAATGTAATAGCACATTTGTCATAGCATTATTATATGAGGAGGCAATAGGAAGTAATAGAAATCACCATGTGTATCAGTTATGATTAATTAGCATGTAACAGATGCTTGTTTATTCTCTCCCATATAAAAGGTAATTGTAGGCGGGGAGCCCTAGGCTCAAATGGCAGGATCCTGGTCATTAAGGCTGCAGTCTCCTTTTACCTTGTGCTGCTCCGGCCCCGTCGCAAATCACTCCCCAGATAACTGTTCGCATTACGTCCTGCATTCCAGTGGGAAGGAAGAGTAAAGAAAATTGTGCTCCCTTCCCCTTTTAATTATAGTTTTTGGAGTCACACAGTCTTACTACTTTAATCTTGCAAGACCAAAACTTGATTCAGAGAGGTTGGTAAATGTGGTATACTGGCTGCAGTGTGCACAGCTGAAAAGCATTATTGTTTTCCTAAAGAAGGTAGGGAAAAAGGACATTTAGAAGTATCTAGCCATCTCAGCCACATATTGTAAACTCTTGGTAGCTAATAAAATAGTCAACGTGATTATTTCATTAAACTCAGGGCTGTTATTGAATGATAATATCATTAATAAGCCAGTTGTATGAGTTATATGAGTATCTGGTGAGTAATCTAACAATTGCAACAATTTTTTTTTCTTTCTGAATAATTATAACTTCAGAAAATATTTTGTGGCCCAAATACTTCATTTTACTGATGAGAATACATAATCAGAAGACGTGGCAACCTATTTTCATAGGATTAGTTACATTAGGAATTGGGATTTGAACCCACATCTCTTAGTTGTCAGGAAATCTGGTAAACCGAGCCTGTGTTACTTCTCTAGGGCACCTCTGAGAGTGATGTAGGACTTGTGCTGAGGGTTGCTGAAAGCAGGGAAACATAGGAGTGCTTAATCATCATCCCGACAGCACATGGAGAAAGAATGAGACAGTATGTTTAAACTGGTATTTAGTAATAATGTTTAAAATTTGATGCTGCATGTTGTTAAGTATAGATTTTTATTATCATCAACTGGGAAAGAATTGGTAAAATGAACTGTAGGCAGGAAATAAAGCACTCCACATAATTATAAATTATCAGTAATTCCTACCTTTGGTATTATGTATACTTATTTAGTACCTAATAAGTTCATTTTAGTGCCCCTTAAAAATATTTTCCTGATAATTCTACTATTTTAGATTACTGTATAATTTTCCTTTTGTCATTTCTTATTTATTTTTTATATATTTATTTTCAGTTTTCTCTTCTTTCATATATAAACTCTATGGCAAATAATATATGTTCAACTAACCATTATTAACAAATTTTATTTTAAGTGAGGTCTTTTATTATATTATATCACAAACTATCATTAATTTGTGCTTTTTTTCACAAAAACTAAGCATCTAAAATGCCATGACACTAAATAAAAGAACATAATTTGCTAATGGCCTCCTAGAACACAAAGATCTGTGCCTATGTTTCAGATATGAAGTCTTGACATTCAAAAATGTGTTAACTATTGCTTTTGTTTTCAAAGCTTTATAGAAAAAGTTGATAATGGTAACATTGAATTATAATTAAAAGAGAAATAACATCTGGTTTATTTATCTTGGTATTGCAGCTCTGGTTAGCATTTAGATTTATTTACCACTGTTTCACTATTAGCAGTAAATATCATTATGGCAATACGTATATTGATTATAATTTTGTATTATAGGAAATTGACACTATAGTACTGTAACTTGGCCAAAGATATAAGGAAAAAGACATACTCTCTGTTTATAGGTGATAGTAGACAGGGACTCACAGTAAAGGGCATCCACCTTAATTCCTTAGGATTCAGAAGACCTATGATATCTCTAAGCCTGTAGTACTCAAATAACATCCCCCATCTCCTGATATGTTCTTAAACAATGTAGTAATGAGACTTTTTGAACTATTTTCTATATTAAAAATTAGTCTAGTGACTATTTGACTTTAATGATCATTTAGATTAAAATAAGTCTATATAGTACATAGGGTTTATCATTATATTACCATTAGTACTGGTTTATCTCATGATGACTAGAAGCATTTATTAGTAGTATGTCTTTGATATTCATAAAAATGTGTTTTTAATGTTATGCAATAAAAGAAGGCTGCTGAATAAAATCTTTTAAAACATTTCAGGAAAATTTATGAAATGCTTTTGAGTGGCTACAAGAGATTATTGCTATTTTCTTGTTAACAGTCTGATTTACAGAATTAATAATACTGTTGTGTACTTCCATAACAACATAATTAATATGCAACAGATTTTGGAGGCAGAAAAAATTGTCTGTATATTCTGGGAGAGATATACAGACGTTGGTTGTATAACTGGCCTTGGTTGTATTAATAGTTTTGTCTAATTTATTGTGAATATTTTTTAAGTCGAATACAGTGTGAATATTTACATTTTTTTCTTTTCTCAAAGATAACCTTTGGAGGCATACCTTTCTCTGGGAAGCCAAGTTCCAGCAGTAGAAAGAACTTCAAAGGCTGCATGGAAAGCATTAATTACAATGGTATCAACATAACTGATCTCGCGAGAAGGAAGAAACTAGAGCCTTCAAATGTGGTAAGATTGTTCACACCAAAATAGCGGTTCATAGAACAATCAAAGAAATTTTGTTTTTTTCTGGAGTGTTGAACAACAACAATGTTGTCATAGCATTTGCCATCATGCTTATGTTGGGCTCACAGTGTAAAACTAACTTTAGAATAACCTAAAAAAGTAGATAGTGGATATACTCTGAAAATAAATAATGGTTTTTGAGTTAATTTAGTTTACAGTAGATGGCAAGCTTTACTTAGATGGGGCACAGGGTTTTGGCCCAGTGTTTCTGGATTCCCCATATCAGAGGGACGTGGCTCAGGTATTCCTCGGTGTCTGTTTTGTCCCTGCATTTCAGCCTGTAAATTGACAGCATCATGTTTTCAGATGTCTTATCATATAAGACTCTCCATTTCTTGTTTGTCATTTAATTCTATATTTTAAAATTGTTATGTCCAGGAACCTTGCCATATTCATTTCTTTGTTTCCAAAGATAATTCATCCAGATAAATACCGTTTTTGTGAAAGCCCAAAACATACCAAGTATAGGCAGTTGAATAAGAATCGACTACCATTGGATAGTGAAAGCCATGGCGTAGACTTAATAGTGATCTTCTTCTAGCTCTGCTGTGAGTCGTTCCTAGGTTTAACTATTTCAAACAGGAGAGCAAAAATTGAAGAACACTCTAGCATACCTGCCTCCCTATGACACTGCTTAGGATCACTGAAAGATAACAGCTGAGAAGTTCAGTATGTGTTCCCCATGGATCTGCAAGAACAGGAATTAACTTCAACCTACAAGTGTTTTTGGGAGAGTTTGGGATTCCAGAGACCCACATTTGAGAGCCACTGACAGTAGATAGTGTTAGGAGTGCTTGCATCGTATTCCCAAAGAGCTCTGATGGTCTATTGCTCCACATTTGAGCCTAGGGTTTTCACAAAATGATTGGATAAATAGAAATCCCCTCATGAATGAACAGGAGTTCAGGCTGGGTATGAAAATTATTAGGCATAAAATAATAATTTAACATGAAATTTTTGTTTATTTTTATTCAAAATAATAAATTTGTACTGAATAAAATGTTGAACTTTGAAATTATCTCATAAAATGTATTGGCTATAGAGAAAAATAGTAACAGTTCCATTTATAGGCATCAGGCACTGTGCTAGGAATATTACTTTTATGACAATCTGAGAACAGTACTACAAAGTGAGTAGAGATGTTATACACATTTTGTAGATGAAAAAAAACAAACAAACCCTGAGATTTTGCCTAGAAAAATAACTTTCCAAGATGATTGAATGTGAGTGGGTCCACAGTGTATGACCTCCAAGGTCATTGTCTCTTTACATGCTACGTTATTTCTTACCTAGAGCAGTATTAATACATACACTCTTTTAAGCTTTGGATAAAATGGCACCAGGTCTTTTTGTTTTCTCAGAAATCATTGCTTAAGATAAAAAGGTACAGAATCCAAATCATCAGAATACTTTCTCTATTTTTTGCACCTTTAAGAAGAGGTAAAATGTTATTTCTGCCCACACCTCACAGTTGGTCCTGAGATGCATTCATTAGGCACCTGAATTATGAAGAATTTTACTATGGAGGCTCAATCCTAGAGCAACTTTAACTGCAAAATATTTTGTGGTTGTAAGTGCTATTTTAGCTTGAATAACAAAGATATTTAGTAAAGCATAAATTATCTATATCATGTTTGTTGAAATAGAATGAGCAGACCTAGAATAAACTTTTAACAAAAATATATGTACATATTAACATTTTAGACAGACTAGAGAAAAGTGGGACATTTTGTAAGCAACTGTACAAGGACAAATATTTATGAAGGAAATTTGCTTTCAAAAATGTCAGGTGGTTGTATTTCAGTGAAAGTGACTCAACACTCATCTTGCACTCATCTCCATGCACGCACCCATCCCCTAATATTTGTCCACAGCCTCTTGGACAGATACTTGGGTGTAATCTGCAACCAGCATCCAGAGGTAGGAAGAGACAGAAGAAAGAGACCTACCACCCCACATTAGTAGGTGGCAGGTTTAATAAGCAAGGGAACTTCTAGGCTTGTCCTGGGAAGCCACAAGATGAGTACATCTCTGCACTCGCTTGCCAAGTCTTAAGTTTATGTAGAGGTCCTACCTGGATTCAGTTATGGATACAGGAGGCCATCACCACCAGTTCAGTACCAGGTCACATAGCTTCAACACTATATCTCTATCTCAAGCCTGTATCTTGGTGTGGGGAACACACATTTTGAGGACAGCAGAGGAATCTCCAGTTGTCCGAGTCCTGCTCACAGGTTAACTGGCAGTCAAAGTCTTCTTGATGACCCCCGCCAATACCTCATTATACATTGACTTCTGAGTCAGCACCTTTGCCCAGAAAGGACCTTTAATTCTGTTGGGAGACATTCCCCACAACACGGGTGTGTGGTCAGTTATCACATCTCAATTATTAGGCAAAGGCAGTTCTTTTCATCAGTAAAACTAAGTAGTTAAAAATAATTACCTGTGAAGCTACAATGCAAATTTAGTTTGAATATTAATCCAGAGGGACAGCCTGCCTTGGCTGTAAAGGTTAATGTGCTAAAATAGAAGAAGGATCGGTCGAAACCTAGATATCGTGTGGTGTCGTGTTGTTGTGAAATAAGTAATTGAAGGACCAGATGAAAATGTGAACAAATTGTCTTGCTCAGAATACTACGCTGGGATAAAAGAAGTTGGAAGCAAACGTAGATTTTCAGACCTTTAAAAGGAAGGTACTTATGCACTGGAATACAACATTTAGTGTGTCTAAATGGAAAATAAAATTTTTTTGGAACAGAATAGAGAGAAAGTGAGAAGAAAGGAATAGGCTTCAGTTATCACAAGTTTGTTTTCATTTTGTACATTCATACTACTATTTTCAGAGGCATGAATTCATTATAATGTATGCATACTTCAAGGGAATTTAATATAACAATAATCTGAAATAATCACAATTATGCTGATGCTATCCAGTTAATATTAATTCATATATATTAAGTATGGGGATAAAAACCAAGAATATTTATCCCATATTATCAATTAATAAGTAACAACCAAATGACCATAGTTCCTAGTGAGACTAGTAATATATGAATAAACACTGGACATAGACCATCCAGAAGACAATGGTGGCATCTCCTTCTTGGCTGAGGCATGGTCAGCTTTCTGCCCTCTTTAGAAAGTCCAGAAGTTCACACTCATGCCCACCACACAGGGACACATCCCATCCCATCAGGCTGTCAGTCTGTTGATTCCATGGTAGATGGTTCTTGTTAATTCCTCATCTTGACAGCCAGCTGCTGAGCCCTGTTAGACACACCGTCCAAGTAGAGTGATGCTGGCCTATCTGGGTGCCAAACCCAAATCATGTGCTGTGTTTGCGAGTTTGGCATGAGCTCAGGCTCTGCACTGATATCCATAGTCTTCAGCTTTGTTGGCATTTGTCTCAAAGCACGCTCTTTTGTTTTCCAGGGAAATTTGAGTTTCTCGTGCGTGGAGCCCTACACAGTGCCTGTCTTTTTCAATGCTACCAGTTACCTGGAGGTGCCAGGACGGCCTGACCAGGACCTGTTTTCAGTCAGTTTCCAGTTCAGGACTTGGAACCCAAATGGTCTCCTGCTTTTCAGTCAGTTTGCAGATAATTTGGGCAATGTGGAGATTGACCTCACAGAAAGCAAAGTTGGTGTTCACATCAATGTCACGCAGACGAAGATGAGCCAAATAGATATCTCCTCAGGTTAGTGCAGCCGGTTTGCTGTTTGCTTCTGAAACTGCTGTTAGGATTCCCACAGCTAACATTGCTTTTGTTTTGTTGGTGTTGCCTGCTCGAGGTTATGTTTAGATTCAGACTTGGTGAGATTCTTACTTGCCTGCCCAGGGTATTGATTGAATAAGAGAATCTTGAAAACTGGCTCAGAGGGTGAGGGGTGGGCGAGAAAGAAAGTTGGTTGAGACTGTCTCAGAGCACCAAGATCTTCTCTTGCTGATACATGCTAGTTCACATTGATAGGGCCGTGGACATTACTCCAGGTGAATATTTTATGTTTACAAAGAATGTCTATTTTACTGACATAAGAGTGCCTGGTACTGTTTGACTTTATGGAGATTCAAATACCTTTTACTATTAGTAGCAAGTATAAATTAATTTAATTATGACTTTAAAGGTATACGCAACTGCTTGAATCAAAACCTCAAAGTGATTTCTAAATTTATGTAGATTTTTGGGAAAACAACAACAAGAGGTAAGTACAAAGAGGAATGAAATGATGTATGTATCAACTGAGGGAAGACTTGGTTTGACAGGGTAATTTTTAAAATTGACTTCACAGTGGTATAATAAACTGAGGCTTGGGTAATATTGTTAATTGAACAAACTTAGCAACTTTGGGATATTCTTTGATTAATATGATACAAAGAAAGCTGGGATAGCAAAGTGAGATGTTGCAGACAAAAAGTAGTCATGATAGGGGACTCTTAAATACTAAAAGTTTTCATCAAATGTCTTTAGATGTTCCTTTGCAGTAGATGTTTTGTGAAGAACTACTTAGAAGATAGAGAAGATTAACATTAACTGAGCAGCTTGTACAAATGTACCAAATACTGAGAGAGGAAGTTCATAATAAAAAAATTCACAATCGCATGACTGCTCACTCTGATGTTGAAATATTCCATGTTCACTTGGGTCACCATTAGAAACTTGATAAGGTTTCTAACACGTTACACTGTTTGTGTCCATGTCACTTCCCTGTAGGCTGTCAGCTCTTTGAAGGCATAGGCTATGCCTGTTCTTCTATTCTAGCGTATGGAAGAGCACCTGGTACGGTAGAGGTGCTCTGGGAAGGTCTGTGGAGTTAACATTGTGGCCCTTTAAACTGGTGGTCACCAACAGAATATTTCCTGCTGAAGGATATGCATCCTTTCATGAAATGGGCTTTGTGTTTCTTTAGGGCATGGTTGTATAGACTATTACTGAGAAGGATTCAAGGAAGATATAGGAACCATGATATCAGAGGTGTGTCTGAATTATTGAACTCAAAAGCCATTGTGTGGCTAGAGATTTCCTTTTTCTGTTTTTGCTTTGTTAGTTTTGCTTTCCCCTGAATGTTTGGAGTCAAAATGATTGATCAACCATATTTTATCACTGCTTCCCAGCATAAACTCACCTGGGGAGATTTAGAGCAAATAGAAAATATCTGGAGAGACCAGAAAAACACATAAAACAAATACACATACAAATATTTAGCACAGTTGAAAAACATCCCGTAAGATTTTATTATGATTAATGATTCTTTTCTAATGACTAAAAACATAAAAATATAAGTATGAAGGCCTCCCTCCCTCTTGACATTCTCTGAACAAACCCAAATACCTGGTGATTTTCCATGTAAGAGCAACCATTATAATGGAAATAATAGGACCATAAATATTGAGATCAATAAACATTTCTTAATTTAATCTGGTCTAATTTAAGACTCTAAGATACTTTCATCTAATTTAAACTGTGTTTATGAAAAACTAAAAGGAAGAAGGAAGAAAGGAATCCAATATGTGATTACAAATTTACCTTAATAGATTTGCTTAAGTATGAGGAAAATTGGACTTGAGAAATTTTTGTTAATTTAGCTAAGAATCTGAGCAAATTAAGGGAAACTGATAGGAAATCTCAACGTGTCGGTAACCTTGGTCTTACATATTTTAATGAAAATACCTTACTGTTCCAAATATTTATTTTTCCTATACACAGAATAGAGACCATGATCTTATCAGTTACCATTGTTCAAGTGTCAGAAAGATTTATAAGTAAATATAGATGCACATACATTTTTAAAAGTTATATCTTATATTCATTTATACTGTGTTTATTAGAAAATAAAGAAAAGAGGGATGCCCGGGTGGCTCAGTTGGTTAAGCGGCTGCCTTCGGCTTAGGTCATGATCCCAGCGTCCTGGGATCGAGTCCCGCATCGGGCTCCTTGCTTGGCGGGGAGCCTGCTTCTCCCTCTGCCTCTGCCTGCCACTCTGTCTGCCTGTGCTCGCTCGCTCTCTCTCCCTCTCTCTCTGACAAATAAATAAATTTAAAAAATAATAAAAAATAAAAAATAAAAGAAAGAAAGAACAAAGGAATCTGATATATGACTACATTCATTCATCCATCCTGTAAATACAAATGGAGTCCATAGAAGGCAGTTTTCATCTGTATTTTAGGTACCTTACCAAATTTAATTAAATATATGAGTAACTTAGTGTAAGTAGCAATACTGAGAAAATAATTTAGAAAGCTAAGTTAACCGAGGCACTAATGTTTGCTTTAACAAAGGGAAATAGTTCTGTATTATGTCTACCTTATTCTTATCAGCAGTATAAACACTGAAGTATGTCAGTCCCTTTTTACTTTATTTTTAAAATAGCTTGGTTGTAAAAATGTAGAAGATATACAAAATTTAGAAGAGGAAAGCAGCCACTGCTAGCACTTCCGTCTACAATGCACACATGTACACGTAAACACTGTTCAGTAGTGCATGGAGAAGTCGTTATAGAGACACTCAGATAGTGCCTGTCACTACGTACTTATAACTTGGTTTTATTTTTAGTGAGTAAGTTCTGTGGTCCGAGATGAAGCTAATTTAAGTGGTTCAAAAGCCTTTTTATTCTATCTTGGACTTCATTGTTCTTTGATGATAAAGTCAAACTAAAGCCTGTAAGTTAGTATTCAGTATATTTTTCACCCTCCTTGTATTTTTCCTCTCTATGTTGTGATTGATTTCAGGTCTCCTTAGTTTTGACAGTAGACTCAGCTTGTAAAATTCAGTCAAAGTCTGAGTAACCTTGACTTTGTAGAGTGGGTTATCTTTCTGTGAAAATATTTTCCAAGTCATAATAATCAACTTTTATAAAACATCCCATTATATTTATTTCTATTTAGAATGATACTTAGATTTATGCTTTTCCTTTGGCTTGGAGTAAGTAGTAAAGGGGAAGAAAAGTGCTAAAAGGGTCGGATGGATAACGTGTTCGTTCAACATACTGTTTAACATTCAGATCAGAACCCTGGAGAAGGCAGCCCTAGAGTTGTGTTTTAAAAATTATTTGGGGTTTTTAAAATTTGTTTTTCCAGCTTTTTTGAGGTAGGATTGACAAATTCAAATTATATATATTTACATGTACAGATTGTACAATGTGATTTTTTAAGGTATATGATAATATATTGTATTAAAAAATAATTTTAAGGTGTATGATAATACATTGTGAAATAATTACCACAGTCAAGTTAATTAATGCTTTTTGTGTGTATGTGTGTGTATATGTGTGTGTTTTTGTGTATATGTGTGTGTTTGTGTGCACATACACAGTGAGAACACATAAGATCTATTCTCTTAGCAAATTTCAAGTATACAGTGCAGTATTATTATTATTTTTAAAGATTTTATTTATTTGACAGACAGAGATCACAAGCAGACAGAGAGGCAGGTGGAGGGGTGGGAAGCAGGCTCACCGCCAAGCAGAGAGCCCGATGCGGGGCTCTATCCCAGAACACTGGGATCATGACCTGAGCCGAAGACAGAGGCTTTAACCCACTGAGACACCTGGGCACCCCTACAGTGCAGTATTATTAAGTATAATCACCATTGCTATACATTAGATTCCTTGGAACTTTTTCCTCTTGTAACTGAAAGTTTCTACCTTCTGACCAACATTTTCCCATTTCTCCCACCCTCCAGCCTTTGGCAACCATCATTCTACTCTTTGGTTCTATGAATTTTCCTTTTTTTCAGATTTTACATAAAAGTGAGATCATACCGTATTTGCCTTTGTGTATCTGGCTTATATCATTTAGCATAACATCTCCCAGATTCAAATGATTTTGATCAAAACACAGAAAACATAAGAAAACATTCTATCTTGCACTCAATACCTACTGAAAATCAGTTTGCTGCTTTAGAGGCACTCTTACTGTTTTTATGGGTTTGTTTTCTCTTTTTTTCCATTAAATTTTTCATGACCCATCACCTGATTT
Organism: Mellivora capensis; assembly: GCA_004024625.1. Classification (NCBI taxonomy): domain Eukaryota; kingdom Metazoa; phylum Chordata; class Mammalia; order Carnivora; family Mustelidae; genus Mellivora; species Mellivora capensis. Next base: position 48,871 of record PISX010007074.1, read on the forward strand.
TATGACCTAAAAGCAAGTTGTGACCTGCGGTTTAGAACACATTGACCTACAGATCTGTCTTCTCATCTGAAGAGTTGGAATTTGTTAAAGTTCTAGTTGCTTGGAGGTATTTGCACCGTCCATTTTGGAGAACTAAATGTGTCTTCCAGGAACAATATTGCAATATTATAATGGTAGTAAAAAGTATGTCTGGTGTCTATTAAAAAAACAAACAACCCTACCAACATTTAAAATAAGGCGTTTACTGCAAAATTCCTAAATTTTATGCCATTAAATTATGCATAGGTGTTTACGGTAATACTCCAATATGTGGTCTACTCATACTAATAAGGTCCTAAAATGTGACTCAGCATTTATATAGTGGAAGGGAAGTGATTTCTATTAATTATCTTTCTTACCTATTGAAAACAAAATCAGTTTCTATCCATGTAAACAAAGCTTTTTAGAAAAGGCATTCAGAAAATGCACTGCTTCTAAATGAGCTGTTTTCTAGCGGAAGTATTAGAACCTTGTTTTGTTGACATAGATACTGCTTCAGTTTTAGAATGACTTTCAGCATCTGCACTGCCTCAGAAACCCGTATTCAGTAAAGATCATCTCTGTTTGTATTTTTGTCTCTACAGAAAATCTTCGTGAGGCCTTGTTTTAGTTTTGTTTTATTACAGTGTCCTTTGTATATCTTTTGAGTTGCATTTGGGTGTGTTAAGGGAAGATGTCTTAGTCTAATCAGGCTCCTGTACCAAAATAGATTGGGTGGTTTAAGCAATGGACATTTATTCCTCAGAGTTCTGGAAGATAGAAACCTGCCATCAGGGTGCTGATGGAGTTGAATTCCACCCTGACATAGTTGAATTCTTCTAAAGAGGGCCCTCTTCCAAGTCACAAACTGCTACTTTCATTAGCTGTCTTTGGGGCTAGAGAGCTCTGTGGGGTCTCTTTCTGTAACAACACTAACCCATTCATGAGGCCTCCAATTCATGACCTAAGCACCCTGTGCAGGCCCCACCCGCTAATACCATCACAGTGGGCATTAGAATTTCAACATATGAATTGGGGGGGGGGGCGGATGCAAACATTCAGAATGTAACAGAAGGAGTAGACATTTTCTTGGCTTCTGGGATAGCTGGGGAACTGGGTGGTAAATACTGGCATGTTTCCAGTTCATTGTTGGCAAATGCATTTCCCTGGAACTGCTCCTGGCACAATCTATCCTAAGCAATTAGAGTATCTCTTCTCTTAATTTTATGAACATTTGAAAATGTAGTTAGTACATAAATTCTGGAAAGAATTAATTCATACCAATTTTGAAAGTTCAGTGATAACTTGCATCATGAGGGTTGGTTTCTTTTACATCACATAAGAAAAAAAATGTTTAGTTTGCAGTACTGTTTTTTGTGTTCTGTTTATTGAGATAAGATTTTCAGCTCTCTGATTTCAAACTGAAGATATTATTTCAAGATTTCTTAAAATGAATTTTTACAACTCAGTGCATCTGTGTGTGCAACTTTTACAACTCAGTTACAAACCAGAATCAGTTTGGTTCTGCTTTCAGCTCAGGTCATGATCCCAGGGTCCTGGGATAGAGCCCTGCATCAAGCTCCTTGCTCAGCTGAGAGCCTGCTTCTCCTTTTCCCTCTGCCACTCCTCCTGCTTGTGCTCACTCTCGCTCTCATGCTCTCTCCCCATCAAATAAATAAAACCTTTAAAAAAAAGGGGGATTTTTACAACCTAAAAATTAAATAATGTTTATCTAGGCATACTTCATATACTTCAAGTGATTTATTTTTTACAATGCAAAATGATTGGAGACCTATTTAGTAGTGTATATTATATTCCTTAATTCAAATTAAAACCATAATTAATAGAAGCCTTAAAAATGTCATTCACCTTGAGTATTAAATTTGTATCATTCTGATTCTAAAGAAATAAAGAAGTACACAAAGATATTTATCACAACATATATAAAATAATAAAATTAATTGGAAACAAAGTAAATGTTTTAAATGAAGAGGTGCCTTTAAAAGCTGTATTGTCAAATGGAACATTATTATGTCATTAGAAATCATGTTTCTCAAATAAAATTTAATACCATTGGAAATATAATATAGTGAATTAATATGTTAATGAAAATTTGTGTATATTATGATCCCAATATTATTATTAGAAATATATAGATAGCTAAAAAGCAGTTCAGAATGGAAAAAAATCTGACTAGTACTAATTATCTCTAATTGGTGGGTTATTGTTCCCATTACTAACATTTTTTCATTACTAAAATCTTAACACATTTTCCATAATACCCAAATTTTCTACAATAAATATCAATCACTGTAAAAACAAAACAAAAAAAAGTGTACTATAAAATAATTGAGGATAAAATGATATTCCAAAAAGTATAATGGTTAACTACATGATGAATGGAAATTACATAGACAAAGTTATATCGATTCAAAAATTCTAGTTTCTCTACTTAATTTAATTAGAAGCAGATAGTCGATTTTTAAAAAGTTTGTCCTCAAACAGTGAGCTCCAATTTAATTCCCTTAATAGCATTTACATAACAAATGGAGCCTGATGTGAAAGACAATATGGCTCTGGATTCTGAGAAAGCTTGGAGCCTGGGGAGGGCTGATTCCTAGAGCACTGTGCTCACTTTGATTCAGAATCTAGATTTGTGCCTGGCCTGCACACCTCCTCTTGTTAAGTAAAAGACAAAAGTGAGAAGGATGTACAGATCTATAGATTAAATATAGATAACCTTGGACAAATCTACAATACCATTTGCTGATATTTTTCTCCCAAATTCACAAATAGACTGGCTGTGAGAGCTACATGGTACCAAGTGAAAAGCATTTGAGTAAATGGTATGCTGCTCCTGGGTAGCTTCACCTAGCTGGCTTTTTATTATATTTCAATTCCCAACGTGGCTGTACTATCATCATGCAAGCTGAGTGGAAATCTACCTTTAATTATACTTCAGTGCATGCTGGTGCGTTTTCACATCAATAGAAGCATTATATTCCGACATGAAAGGAGAAAGAGGCTGGGAGGGGAAAGTTTTGTGGTATTAGGTATTGACTTATTCTTTAGGAAGCAAAGGGGACATTTTAATTTGTAATCACACTCCAGGATACCATACCTACTCTAGTTTCTACAGTGTTTCTGGGCCTTTTAAAATATTCTGTACCTTTTTCAGGGAAGATGAATAAAACATGATTGTGTGTATGTGTGTATAATAATTTTTAAGAATTGCAAGGAGAGGATAAAATCTAGTAAGCTTAGGTGGATAAAATGGAGGTAAAAACTCCCAATAGGGACCGGGTCATGTTTTAAAAGCTTCAATTTACTGTACAAATAAACTAATCAAAGGGGGAAAAATCAGATATTACTTCTACAGACTATAAGAATAAAATTGAATTATGCAAGACCAGCAGAGAACAGAGCTCTGGAACCCCAAACTTTATATATGGATATATTTGAAGATGTTTCCAAAACAAGAGGAGAGAGGGCACAGGAGCAAACTAGCTTTGCCTAAGGCCCTTTTTCTTCACCTTTCATAAAAGTTTTAAGGACTGAAACTTCTCTGATAGATGAGTAATTGGTGAATTTAACCAATATAGATTTATGTAGTAAAGAGATAATAAATCTGCTGATAATAAGCCAGGGTTCTCCACAGAATCAGAACTGATAGGATGTATAAAGAGAGAAAGATTGATGAGCAGGAATGGACTCACACAGAGGTTGAAGGGTCCTAAGATCTGTAGCCGTAAGCTGGAGATGCAGGAGAGCCTGTGGTGTAGTTCCACCACCTGTCTCAAAGCCTGAGAACCCAGAAGAGCCTGTGGTCTAGGATCCAGACTGAAAGCCGGTTCAAGACTCAAGGCTCATAGGTTCAAGACTGAAGAGCCGATGTTTCAGTTCTGTCTGAAGACAGGAAGAGATCAGTGGCCTGGCTTAAAGAGAGTCAGTCGGAGGGGGGAATTCTTTCTCATTCCACCTTTTTCTTCTGTTCAGGCCTTCATTAGATTGGTTGAGGCTGACCCACATTGAGGGAATCAGCTTTACTCAGTCTCTGGATTCGAATGTTACTCTTATCCAGAAACACCTTCACAGACATACCCAGAATAATGTTTAGCTACACATTGGACACCCTGTGGCTCAGTCAGGTTGACTCATAAAACAAACCATCACAACAAATTTAGATATTTTAGGTATTTTTCCACTGAGTATATAATTTTGTTTTAAATAGTTAAAATAGTTTTGGCATGGAGTAATTGGAGATTGGTTGCTTTCATAATCAGAAAGGACACAAAATAAAATCATCAGATTATAACCTCCCCTCCAGTTCCTCCTCCCCACCTTCATTAACCTCATGAAGATGCTTACCTGGGATAATTAACCAGAGACTTGAGACTGTGAGATAGTACCACTGACATTTATTTATCTATCTTTGTTCCTTTCATGACTTCTAAGCAATTTGAGCCATTCCGTCTGTGAACAATATAGGCTTTTGAGTTAGCTGGTGCTTTGTTATAATTAGTTGTAGAAATGAGCCTTTTGGAAAAAGTGATCCCACAGGTTCTGGGAGAACTACATAGGATCTCTTTTTTTTTTTTTTTCCACCATATCATGTACCCTCCCCGGTGTCCATCACCCAGCCACCCCATCCCTCGCACCCCACCTGCCCCCAGTAACCCTCAGTTTGTTTCCTGAGATTAAGAGTCTCTTATGGTTTGTCTCCCTCTCTGGTTTTATCTTGTTTCATTTTCCCCTCACTTCCCCTATGATTCTCTGTCTTGTTTCTCGAATTCCTCATATCAATGAAATCATACAATTATCTTTCTTTGACTGACTTATTTCACTTAGCATAATACCCTCTAGTTCCGTCCATGTCATTGCAAATGGCAAAACTTTCTGTTTTTTGATGGCTGCAGAGTATTCCATTGTATGTATGTATATATATATATATATATATATATATATATATATATACCACGTCTTCTTTATCCATTCATCTGTTGATGGACATCTAGGCTCTTTCCATAGTTTGGCTTTTGTGGACATTGCTGCTATAAACATTCAGGTGCACGTGCCCCTTCAGATCACTACATTTTTATCCTGAGGGTAAATACCTGGGAGTGCGATTGCTGGGCTACAGGGTAGGACATGGGACTTCTTAAATTGACTTGAGATCAGCCTGAAGAATGATTCCCTTGGTGCCGCTCAGAAAGTATTTGCTTTTGATAATATTGTATCAGAAAATAATTACAGGGACCAAACTGTAATCATTATTCAATTTTATGATGTATTTTATTCTGACACATTTCCCTTGAGGCATGTAACCCCAGCACAGACCCTACTTCAGATAACTGAGCCTTCTTACTTTCTAGCCACTACTTGTTTCCTCTTACTCTTTATGATCTACTTTTGACAAGTACAGCCATGCACAGATCTCCGCTGTAGCACTTTGTTAACCTCTGATAGTTTCTGGAAGATGCTCATAACCTGCCTTGTATGTCCAGTCAGTCCTTCTTCTAGCACTGGTAGTCTTCCTGGGATCCTTCCAGAGATTGGATCCCTGTTACTAAACCACTGTCCAGAGGCTAGGATCTTGCTATCCCTGGACATTTCACCCCCTCCCAAACCCCCCAACAGTTCCCTGCCTAGATGTTGGGACACTCTGATTTCCGAGCAATCTCCCTCTCCCCTCATTCCGATTTTCTGCTGTTTTTTTCTTTAACCCTGACATAGCTGACTTGACACTAAGCCATGACCTATTATTTCTTTGCCTACAAGTATTTTCTACCCCTTTGGGCAGAAGTTTTAATCTCCCAACCTGAAATGCTTCTGTTATTCCTGTGCAGATCTGTCCCAAATTTCAGCTTCCTCTGTCTTCTCTGTCATCAAATTTCTATTGTTTTTGGGGATGCAGACATAACATACAGTTAATTGGGGGCGGGTAAGAACTACAGGCAGAGAAGTAAAAAAGTGCACCAATCTCCCAAGCTCTTAGCTCTGCCAGGGCAGAGGTGGTCAGCGATACCATAGGCAAGATACCAGTAGAGAGGAGCCTGTGCTTTTACTATTTACGCCTTATAGGGGTTGGAGTCAGAAAAGCTGCCTTGTTAGGAAAGGGAGGCCCCCGGAGTCCAGTGGCTGATGTAAGTCTACTCCTCCTTTGTGCTGACTCAGATCTGCTGAAGTAGCCCTCTGCTAAGGAACTAAAGGTTGGAGGAAATGAGACCCCAGGGCCATCCAGAGAAGTCCCATCTGCTCCCGAGACTGTCGTTATAACTAACAGCTGTTGAATACTTAAATCATGCCTATACTCTGCTAAATCCTTTACACTGATTGTCTTGCTTAGGGTTCCAAAGACCTTGTGGATTGGGTACTGTTTTGTAACCTCCTTTCTTAATAATTTCTGTCAAGGGTAAAATCATTCTCTTGGGACACAAAATCAAAATCTTGAGAAAAATCAATTATTTTCTTCCATCTTTGTTTAGCGTATGTTACGATTTAGCAAGCACCACCAGTTCTTTTGAAGTGCTCCATCCATCTATCCATGCATCCATCTATCCATCGTCTTCTTGTCCTAGTTCAAAAAATCATAGCTTGAAACCATAGTCAAGGGCATCTTCATAACCAAAAAGAATGTTTCTTTTCCATCATAGTTCTATGTGTATGGTATATACATAGTCAAAACCATGGACAATGGAACCACACTAGCCACTGTCTAACACTGATTGAGGTCTTTCTCTGTTCTAGTCAGTGTTTAAACAGAGTTCATGTACATAAGTATAAGTCATTGAATTCAGGAACTCCTCAGGGTAGAGATCATCATTATCTGCATTGTATAAATGAGGAAGTTGAGGCATGGAGCTGCCGTAACTCGCCCACACTCCTCCAGCTTGCAGATAGCAGGTTCAGAAAGGAGTCCAGAGAAGTGGAGTCAAAAATCATTCTACGTTCATTCTTGGCGGCTCTATGCTTTGCCCCTCACTTTTGTTCAACACGTCTTTCATTCACGCACGATCCGGTATTGTACATGACTCATGTGACATATTTGTTGAATGTGGCACCTAACGCCGATGACATCCGTGTCATGTCTCATTGAGATTCTCCGAGGAGCCTTTTAAATCTCCCTTTTTGTTTCTTAATTTCCTCTCACATTATCCAAGTTTTTATTTCTAAAATTCAAGGAAAATACTTTATTTCCCATTACGTAAAGGTAAGTCCTAATTTCTTAGCATGCCACAGAAGAGCATGCACAAACTGGGCCCCGCTGGAGGACTGGGTCTCATTTTTCACACTTCACACCATGTACTACTGCTTTAAACTGTCTGCTGGGAATTCCCTCCTCTGTATGCCATTTTGGAAAAAAATCTGCTCATCCTTCAAGATTCACTTTAGTATAATTTATTATCAATTTAGTATCATTTCCTTTCTCAAACCCCAGGGAACAGTCGGTCATCCTCTAGTATAGTACTTCATATCTGGAATAATATTTTCCTTTGTTCCATCTTAAATTACAGACTCCTCCACTGTCCTGTCTCTTGCATCTCTGTACCCCCAACACTCGCCGAACACTTGTCAGAGAGGAGATGATGAGTATTTCCATCTTTGACTTTTGTGGTGGATCTACACTTAGACAAAGGCAGTGTTTTTGCTCTTCTCTCTGCCTCCTCTCTCAAAAAGTCCACTCCATACATTGCCTCCTTGAAAATCCCTAAGTGACTGCTTCCAAAATGTCATATTCCCTTTGAAAAGTCTTCCCTGAAGCCCTGAATTTTTAAGATTAAGTCTTATGTGTTCTTCACAAAAGTCCTGAACACTTACCTCATGATCTCAAATCCTTTTAAAATCTTAAATCATCCTTATTGTTGTCACTTGTTTGATACTGTTTATTATGTGGTTCAGACATTTGAGTACTCTGGTTGAAAATGCTTAAATTTCCTGAAGCTTTTTTGAGGACATTAATTCTCTTCTTTCTTCTGCCTGTCTACCACTGAACCTAGCACAATGTCTTACATGTGGGATGGTTTCAAATATCCGGTTGATTGATTTTTTTCCCCTTAAAACTGATACCAAGGTGTTATGAGTTGTAACTTTGTAATTCTGTTGTCTTCATCAATTTATATGAGGCAAATTCATTGTGAAATGAGAGTAGCAAGTATCTCAGAGGAAATAATTGCTTAATTGTTGGAGGTTAATGTGTGAGAAATTAATCTGTACCTGAATTTTGATGTGATATTTTTATGGAAAGAAGAGTTGTTTTTTAAGGTATCAGAGCCTAGAGCTGTACTGGGTAAACTATTATATGAATAAAAGAAAAGCATATATACATTTGCTGAAAAATGTATTCTGAGGAGCATGACATGAAGTAAAACCTTGAAATTAGTTATATTCCCTTTGTATTTATTTTTTCACACAGAATATAGAAAAGAGATGTGCGTGATTAAAATTAATTTAGTTTTATTTTCTTCTTCTGGTTTGGGAATGCGTTTGACATAATAACTCCAGGGGAAATAAGGGAATCAAAGTTTTTTGTACCTTCTACTTAAGGCCCCTGATCTCCAGTCATTTCTACACTTGCTTAAAACAGACTTTCCAATTGTTGTAGGAGCCTAGTCTGACATACTCTATCAAGGGAAAAGGTGTCTTGGATGATCAAATCGTGCTGTCTCTGACTTCTTTTATTTGGTGTCTCCAGGCAATAACCCTTCCTCTATTAGATAACTAAACAATCAAACATAAACTTCAGAGTAACTTCATGGGAGACATTGTACATGGACACAGAGGAATTAATGGCACATCCCCCCCACCCTCCATCCCGAGCCCAGCACAGGCACCTGTTTATCTTCATTCACCCAAGACTGGTACAGCACATACTTACTGCACTTGGAGCACACTTCATTCAGCTACGATGAGAAGAAGAGAGCTAATAAACCCTCTGCCTTTTCCTGTATTCCTTTTTCTAAATCATTTTTTAATTTAAATTCACATATAATGTGTTACTGCTTTCACAGGTACAGGCCTGTGATTCATTAGTCTTATATAATACCCAGTGCTCATTATATCATGTGCCCTCCTTAATGCCCATCACCCAGTTACCCCATCCTCCCACTTCCTCCTCTCTAGCAGCCCTCAGTTTATTCCCTATGATTAAGAGTCTCTTATGGTTTGTCTCCCTCTCTGGTTTCATCTTATTTTTTCCTCTCTTCCCCTACGATTCCTTGCTTTGTTTTTTAAATTCCACATATCATTGAGATCATATGGTAATTGTCTTTCTCTGATTGACTTATTTCATTTAACATAATACCTTCTAGTTCCATCCATGTCCATATATTCTTTATAATACAATGCTGTATAAGAAAATGTGAAATCTGGATCTATTAGTAGTAAGTTTTAACCTTCTCTAACCATAGAGCCACGTAGTCTATTTCATCCAAGGCATACATAGCAAATGGTTTATTCATAAAAAGTTTGATGAGGGATATAAAACCCTTGATGGCCTCTGTGAGAAATATTTCCCTAGGAAACTGAAAGAAAAAGAGGACGCTATATATCTTTAGGTATTGTTTGACTGCCTGGAGTGGTTCTATAATACACAGTGCAGTATATTTCATAACACCCAGTGGACATCACTCGTGAAAAAAAATTGAGTGTTTGCTCTGTCACTGAATGAGCGCATCTCCAGTAGTGAATACAGATGGTAGGTGTTTTGTGAATGTGTGTTAAGTGTGTATGCATATGAATAAAAGAGAACACCTCCTTAAAATTCAATAATTCTGCTTTTAAGTGAGTACGGTACTGTCTCCATTTGCCGTACTGGAATGATTTAGAACAGAGAAGGTTTAATCAGTAAGGTGTATGACATTAAACAGTCAGAATTATAGGTCATCCTGAGCTTTAATAAAGTGCTTGGTTTCTTCTATGCTCTTTTCTCAAACATTTGAGCATTTACTATTAAGTAACAAAAATAACAGTCTCTAGCCGTTCTGGTTCTCTTTTTTCCCTCTTGATAAAATCATGGATATGAATACCAGGAAGTGGTGGGGAGAAGAAATCTTGAGGGATGGGTCCTCTAAAGCACTGGTTTTCTATTGGGGGTGATTTTGATCATTCAGAGATATTTGGCAACATCTAGAGACATTTTGGATTGACACAAATTAGGGTGTGTGTGTGTGGTGTATGCCACTGACATCTAGAGGATAGAGGACGATAGAGGACAAAGATGCTGCTAAGTAAACGATGGTCCCCTTCCTCCCCGGCTAGGGTGTGTTTGGCCCAGACTTAGTCCCGAGGTTACTTTTAGGTCCATTGACGGTCTTTTTTCCCTATCATTTTGTTCTGTGCTGTTATGAGCTTCCTTCTTTTTGGTGTATACACACACATACACACTCATACACACACACATACACACACACACTTTGAAAAATTTCAGACTCCTCCCTTTTTGCTTTCTTTGTGAAACTTGTTGACTTCAAAACAATGAAAATGCGTTGTTGACTCATCTCTGTGTGGTCAAAACAAATCATACAATGAGATTGCTTTCCTGAAAAGCACTCTTCTCTATTATAAACCGCGTTTACTATTTTCTTCTTTTTTATACCAACTCCAAACTCTGTTTTTCTAAATACATGAACTCTCTCGTACCTTGCTTCACTATAACTTGTTCCTTCCATTTCTGTCAGTAACAGGCACCGATATACAAATTATGTATCTATATGTACATTTAGCATCAGGCAGATAATTATCTAAATAGTCAAAATGATTGTTAATATTAGACTCAAATGTTACAGAAACTTAAAAATATTAATGATGAGAACAAAAAGAATTTTTTAGTGGGAAAGAGCCCTAACTGAAATCTGTTGTTTTTCAAAGTGTGTTCCTTTAGAGATCTAAGTTGAGAGACAAGGGAGATGTAGCTAAAGACATCATCGAGCAAGGAAGAGAGCACAGAACACCTTTCTCCTTCAGCAGTCTAGCTTTTTCTGTATAAAGTGGTAGCCAGGATTATCTTGCATCTTCTGTGGGTAGCCAGCTTAGAAGCTTCTCCTCCATGCTGTTATTAGCCCAAGTGAGCCTCTTTTCATATTGGGACTCATGACAGTTGGGATGCTGCATGTTTTCTCTGATGCGGAGCACGGGAGGCCAGCCTTCACTTCACTACCTTTATCTCCCTTTACTACCCATTATTTCCCTGGTCTTTGATCTGCACAAAACAATCCACATACCACCATGTGAGGATCATAAAATGAGAAATTACAGTGTAACAGGGAAAAAGTCACAGTCCTCCATAATCTCACATCTATGTGACTTCAGTCTTACCTGCAGATTGCAAATAAACACACTCTCACAGATTCTCACACAGCCCTTCCTTTCCTGGATCATTCACTGTTGCATATTGGGTACCTGGTGTGTACTGAGAACTGGGAATATGAACATAATGTCCTCATACTAATACTGTAATGAGAAATGAGAGATATTAAATAAATATATAGTTATAGGAATGAAAGTTATAAAGGAAATAAAGCTATGCGGTAGAAAGTGGTATTACAATTAGATTCAGACATAGAAGATAAGGAAGGGTCAAGCTGGGATAGAAAAAACCTGAATTACAAGTTCTACGGTTTGAAAGCACTTAATAGTTCAGTAAATGTTACAAGAAAGGCGGGGTGTGTTAAAAAAGATGAACTAAGTTTGCAGACATTGGTAGAAGCTAGATCATGGGAGGTATAATAAGCTATGGTACAAAGTTAGGACTAAAACTCATTGAAGGATTTCTTCCTAGTGAATGCCATGAACTGATTTGTAAATGATTTCTCTGGGTACTCTGCAGATAACAGATTAGGTAGATACATAGAATAGGTAATTGATTATAGAGTGGGATTATAAACAGGCAACAATGAAGAAAAAGAGACAAGGTTGAATCTATTATATAATCCAGGGGTAAGATAATCGTATTTTTAACTAAGATGGCAATGGCGGAGATGGAGAGAATTTATAGGATTCTAGAGATATTTCAAAGGTGGAACCCTCTCACAACTTGGCAAAAGATTCCGTGTGAAGTGTGGAATAAAGGTAGTGATCAAGAGTGAATTGCAGTACCTGCTTTGATTACCCGGCTAGGTAAGAGTCCCTTTGGCTGATGTGGAAGCAAATGGGAAAAAGAGTTTGGAGAAGTCCAGCTCTGTTTGGGGCATATTTTAGGTGTTTGCTACATATGTATGCAGATAAGTCAAGTTGTCAGGGATATGAGTGTGGAGCTCCGACAAGAGTTAGGGCTGGAGTTATATACGTGGGCATCTTCAGCATAAGGATGGTGTGTTGGAAGCCATAGGACTGGATTACTTTGGTGAATAAGGACAGATAAAAGAAGAGTTGCAAACCAAGCCTGAAGAAACTTCATCTCTTCAGAATTTGGGAAGCGGAGAGAAAGTCCATTAGAAGACAGAGGGAATGGATAATTAAGTACGAAAAAACCTGAAAAACCCTGAGAGAGTGTGGTGTCTGAAATCACAAGCTGAGAGTTCCTCAAGAACAATAGTTGAACCGTTAAAAAACATAATAAGCTTAAGTGGTCAACTGTATGAGAAATGAATACTTAACACTTGCCTAAGTGCAAGGTAAAGTTGAAAGTGGGATGAGAATTCTCTTCCCACCTCTGCGGCTCACTGATTTTGCGAATCAGGACAGATCCCATCTCCACTGGATAGAGCAAAGCCAACATAATGCTATTTGAAAAATGGAAAGTATTATTATATTTTAGGATTATCATTGTGGATTTCCTGTACACTCTGTGTTTCATTCCTCTTCCCCATCTCCCATCAGTCACAATAATTATACTCACAACAGCAAATTTAGACAAAAATGAGTAATAAGAGAGAGTATCATAAGGAAAATAAATTGAAAATACTTGGAATGACCATTGCAGGGAGATGAGAGGAGAAGGTTAAATGCTAGAAGATGCCTAGAGGACCATAATAGTAATAGGAAGTCAACCAAAACAGTGTTGTTTCATGAAAAACAGCAAGCAGAAAGAATAGGACTAAGATTTACTCAGGGGTGCTCTGTGACAAATAGAGGTGTTTGGTATGTCTTAGCTCTCATAAAGGTAACAAATTCTGAAATACGTATTACTCTTTCATAAGGTGAAAGCCAAAGCTTGTAAGGGTTATACCAATTCTCTAAGTTCTAAAGTGGCCAAGTTGGTGATTGAAATAAATTTGGCTCTTTTCTTAAACTAATACGCTTCCTAGTATTAGGTATCTTAGTATTCTTACTACTTCCTAGTATTAGTATCTTAAACTAATACGCTAGCCCTATTCTAGTAAAAAAAAGTAAAGAAGTGGTAAATGTTCCAAAAAGTAGGGAAAATGTGTGGATACCAAGGAAATTAGAAGGACTGGTGGGCACTGGTGTAAGGAAGGTGGTCGGGGGGAGCATATAGCTGGTGCTCTGTAGGGTTAGGCAGTGAGAAGAGAAGGGGGAAGTAGATAAAATTATGAAATCAGCATATATCTAGCATCCAAGCTGTCCCAGAGATTCAGCTGATCTATAGAAATGACTTCATTTCTAGACATAATTCAAAAACTTACCTCTTGTCTGGATGTTTTCAGACAAAAGACCCTTTTTGGTGGCCTAGTTCATTCCTTCTGTCCTTTACTTCACTTTTACCTGTGTAAACATAGTTGTTTCATTTCTTTGCCGGTAATACGATGGAAAGCATTTTCTGAAAGGTAAAAAAAAAAATGCACGTAGAAAACATAACTTTCATTCTGTGTGTATTTGGCAGTCTCTTTTGTTTGTGAATCCAAAAGATGATGGTTCCTTTTAGGATTTCTTTGAACGCCGTTGTTCCAATATGTCTCCGCTGCCACCGAGTGCTGCTACCAGAGCGCAGAGCTGGAAAGAGCAGCTGGGTCGTTCTTTGGCTTTCATGTACTAATTTGGAAATGGAACTGTCTTTGGGAAGCCTCTCTTGTTAATTTTGAATTTTGGATGTACTTATGCATCCAAATTTCTTTTCCCTGGTGCAACCATGGAAAAGCTGTGTTGCCCTGGACTTTTGCCAATGGGAGACGGTAGGAAGTATCAGATCTCATACCCCCAAATACGCATCTTGAATTTAATAATCATGATAGTGTTGAAGTTGCCAGTAGCTAGCACAAGCAGTTTGTAGCAAAGATTCTGACTCATGTCCCCAGGGGTTTGACTCTCCTGCAGAAATCTAGATATGAAGCCAGTTGCATTCAGTTTTATCATCAGAAAAGTACCTACGTATTTATTCTGTTCTCCAACTTCTGCTCATATAAATAACGAAAATGTTTTGAGCGACCAGGTAAGGAGAAATAGTTGTGGTAGTCAAGACTATAGAACCTGAATGCACAGGTTCCAATCTACCATTTGTTCCATAGCAGTCGACTACTTAATTCCTCTGAGTCATAGATTTTTGATCTGTGGTGTGGCGTGATGAGATAATAATGGTCTGCCACTTAGGCCAGTCATGGGAATTAAATGTACAGTGGTTAGAAGGGCCTCTTGATAGAAATTTTAGGTTATGCCGTTGCTTATGTTATTGTTACCAATCTCGATAGTGTGGAAGCAGAGAGGACAGAGTCAGTTTATCTCCAGCAATTTATAATATAGTTGGGGAGCTAAGAAGTAGATAAATGGACACTTAACATGAGTTTAAGAAAATATGATGTTTAATTAATGGTAAAATGACACCAGTTTATAATGCTTGATTTTTAGATAAATACATGCTATAGACATTGTGCTTAAATTACAATCATATAAAATTAGAATCAAAAGAGATCTGACAGATCAGACAGTACCACTGGCTCATTAAAACAATGAAGGCACCGAAGCTCAGGGGTTAGAAGACCAGCCCAGGGCTGCTCTGCTTTAACACAACACAACCCAGGGCGGGTTCACTTCTGACATTCGTTCCTGGGCTTTTTTCCATTGGTCCATGCTGGTTCTGCAGACTGGAAAAAGGAGATCACGTTGTTAATGGGGATTCGGGAAGGTCCTACAAAATATGGAAGATGTAGCAGAGCTTTGCAGTGCTTTCACAATCTAGTTAGGTGAACGAAGAGTTTTAGGTGGTGAGAGCATAGGTAGACGGTAAGTGCTGTCTCCTCTCTAGAACAGTCGGGAGCCCTCTGAGGGAAGTGAGACTTGCCAGGGAGCACTGAGTGGTTACAGACATGTCTATATTCATTTACCAAATATTTATAACATATTTACTGCATGTCAAGCTTTCCTGCATACTTGATAGAAATCAGGGAATGCAACTAAAATTTCTGACCTCTGGAGTTTAAATTGTGGTCATAGATGACAAATAGCTGAGATTGTTAAAACATGAGGTATACAGCAATGATACAGTGTGTTAGGAGATCAGTGAAAGTGCTGCGGCAAGGGAGTAAGTAGGTTAAGAGCAGGGTGCATGGGTGGGCACATAGCAGTGCAGAATAGGTCAGCACAGGCCTCAAAGATGACAGAAACAGACAGACCTTCGAACAGGTGTGGGAGCAGTCCAAGTGGGTGTATCGGGGGCCATTTACGGCAGGGAAGAGCCAAAGCAAAGGCTCAAAGATGGCAAAATGCCTTGAATGTGTGAAGCAAAGAGGTCAATATTTCTAGAAAAAGTGACTCATTGAGAGAGTAGAGAAAGTGTTCTCTTTTGGGAAAGTAGTGAAAGAGAAAGGTGAGGGCGTGTCCACAGGTGTAAGACCTGGAGTGAAATAGGAAGCAAGTGAAGCATCATTATCTCTTTTGCATTTTAAATGATCATCCTGGCTGCTGTGTTAAAAAGGCTTGAAAGTTCAACTGTAGAAACAGAGAAAACTATTAAAATCCAGTTAAGAACATACCATGGGTAGTAGAAATCTAGAGACTGGAGCAGTAGTTCGATTCTGGATATAATTGGACATTGAATTCCTGATTGGGTTGGCTGTGTAGGGGAAAGACAGAGCCAAAGGTAACTCCTAAAAAAAATGTATTGTTCAGAAAGAAGTAAAGAAATTATTTCAAGGAAAAGGTAGTGATCCATTGCGTATGATGCCACTGGGATGTCAAACCAGAAGAGGACTGAGCGTAGCCATCAAGGGGTAACATCCATCCCGACCTTGCTGAGAGGAAACAGCCAGTGCTCTAGGCACAGGTGGAGGTGACATGTGCCAGGTGGCTTAATCGAGAACAATGACATGTAAGATCAGAGGAACTGGAGATTAGGACTACAGCCATATCATGTGAGGAATTTTGCATAAAAAAATGAGTCACTGAAGGGGAAATTTATGATTTTTTTTTTGAGTTAAAAGAAAGTTTGTTTGGCAATGAAGTGATCCACCATGTTGTACCAACTTATGGAGCACTTCCAACCTCTTTTAGATCGGGTTAAGGTAATCCTGTTTAAGAGAAGTATTGATTTTCACCTAGAATTCAAAACATTTTAAATTTACTAGGGTTGCTCTTAAGTTTAAGTATCTAAATCAATTGTATATACTCACCATATTGACAATATTTATTGACCTTAAAGTAATTCCTCATTCTTATTTTAATTATTGCTGCATTCTAGTAGCTGAGTAAATATAATCTATCCCATCCCCTCTCTCACTACTGCTTCTGGAAAACTGAAACTGTGTACATAATGTGCACCAAATGGAAGGCTGTATTTTCAGCTGCCTTCAAAAAAGATATTGAACTAAAACCATCTGTCTCCCCATCTATCAAACTTTGTCTTTTACTGTATTAGCCTTTATATTGTTTTGACTCCCTGTCATCTTGATGACCTTCACATTGCCCAGAGCTGGACATATAAAACACTCAAGAATTGGACTGAATGTGTGCTGCGCTCATGCTAGACCTCTGAAGCGGCCTGTGCTCCCTCGATAAGGCAGCACCAGCCGCGGTGGCTACCAAGCCCCGGAAATGAGGCTAGCCTGAATGGAGGCACGCTATAAACCAGAACTATACGCTGGGTTTTGTAAATTAAGTACAATAAGAAAGAAAATCTCAAAAAAAAAAAAATAAAGATGTTGAACTAAAATCAGTAAGTTTTAAGACCACCCTTGTTTCCGAGGAGTTTTCAAACTGCTAGTTGCTGGATGTTGTAAATATTACAACTATAAATAAGTGTATCTAATGGTATGGTTTCTGATAGGTTTCTGATACGGTTTCTGATGGATTTAAATGATGTCCTAGATTCATCATGTGTTGTTGTTTTTGTCGAAGTCCAGTTAGGGAACAGGAGTTCACTGGAGAGAAAAGGCTAACTGGACGCTGGCAGAGGAAAGGGGGAAAGAAGGGAGGACTGCTGAGGGACACAGGGGAGAAGTGGGGTCATTGGAACACAGAGGTTTGGAAGGGGGCCCCATGCAGAACTGGAAACTAGACCTCTGCATAGGTGATACGAATATTGAATGTTGACAGGACTTTGTGAATGGAAAGTGGTATTCACAATTAAGGATTTCATGCCCTATATAAATATTTGTAGAGGCAATAGTACTGTGCACAATGAAATCTACTATAGGATACGTATTATGCACTATCAAGACTATCATGCACATGCTTACCTTAGTATATTTTATGATTTATATGCACGATAACACATAGTTCATACTATATAGGAATTGTAGGTAGTAGTGCATTATTGGTAGGGAAGGGAACCTCCATTGCCCAACTTGTGTTGATACCTCAAGAGATTGGAAAAGGGACCCTGTGGATCCAGGATCAGACCTCTAAGTACGGGTGCCTGCGTGCATGTGCTGATACATCTTGGAGTATAGGGAGATCTAGAAATGGCACCTGATGCTACTGGCATCAGTTAAAGGTACATGGGGTAGAGGGCTATTTTCGTGGCAGTGCTGACAGCAGCAGCAAACTGAAGAGGAAGGAACAAGCTCCTTCCTTCTTTGCCTCACCATCTTCCTCTAGCGTCCGGATTGTAGAATCTAACATAGAGCCAGCTGGAAAAGGAGAAGTGCAGTTTTCAGAGTCTCTTTCATAGCCAACATCACAAAGCAAAATACATACAACAGTAGGTTTTGAACTGAGAGGCAATTCAGCTTAAGACCTGACCCGACTGTCCTCTGTGTGCTTTGCCTTACTGATACGTAAGAGCCACATTTAGTTGCCACTTCCAATACTGAACAAATTGATGAACCCAAAAAAGTTTCTGCGGTTGTTTATTTGAATTTAGAACCCACAGTGTATGAGGGAAATGTATGTCAAAGATACGGTAAAGGTTCTGTATGTATTTGGACCATATAAGCTTTACAGTTCTTGCCCAAATTCTGTGCTTTAGTCACTGGAGTGACCATATATATGGCCTCATCACACTGTGTACAAATGGAGTAATAGTGTTATTAAAAGATTTAAAAGAGTCCCTCCCTAGAGGAGGTCATTGTTTAGCCTTCACATTAGTGTGGCCACAACCACACATCGCCTTCAATATCATACACCTGGCCCCACATGGACTACACAGGAGAGGAAAAGGATGTGTTTTGTTTTCACTCTTTTCCATCTGCTCTCTTCCTACAAGTAAAACCCAGAAAGCCTGGAGAGCCCGTATTAAAAACAAGCCTGACTCACTCTGCTTTGTCTCTGGGTGTGGCTTGTTGACGTGCTTCCCAAACTGCCTAAGAAAAATCTTTTCAAGAAACTGTCAACAGGGCTGAACTTCATTTATTGCCTCCTGGTCTCATTTTTTGGGTGGTGGAGGGAGCCACTGCTACCACATCCACAGGTCCCCAGAGTATTCTAAGCGCATAATGCCAGAAACATTAGTTTCAGAACTTTCTTTCTTTTCATTGTGATGAACAGAGGTTTTGACCCCTGGTAAAGTGCAAATATTTATGGAAGAAGTTTTAAATCTTTTTCCCCACTTTGTTTTTAATATTGTACGAGAAATGATCGGGAAGGAGATGGTGCTGAAAAGGAAGGAAAGTAGCCCGGCTGGGAAGCAAATATAACTGTTGTATAAAGAACAGTGCTTTCCCGTGAACGGCATTCTCCGAGCAGCCGCCATCTTTCTTTTCCATCTCCTTTTTGAGGCACTTCTTCAAGATGCTCGTTCTGAGCATTCTATTCAAGGCCGACCTTTATTTTCTATTAGTGAACTGTGTTTACTTTCTTATCATCTTTTAAAAATACTATGTGATTGTGTTACTTCAGTTTTTATCTGTTGGTTTATCTCTACCACTGACATAAGCTCTTTGAGAACTGGGACCCCACATCTCCGGTTCCACATTGTTTCTCCCAAGGGCTAAGTCTGGTGTCTGGCTCAGATACACATACTTAATGCACTTGACTAGACAGATGAACAAATGAAGGAATAAACAGTATGAATGAGTTTCAGATCCTTTTGTTCCATCTTAATATAAATGCCCTGTATTTACCAGAAAAGGCATAATAAATTATTAAATTTTAATCCAATTTTTTTATTATATATTTACATTTCATTATCACTAATTCAATTAGTGACACATAGTGGGACATTATATTTTTAAATTATATTAATTACATTAATAATTTCACATCAAATCAGCAATAACAGAAATGGTTTATATGCTTTCATATTCTAAAAAAGTAATAAAAACACTCCAGCTAAATGACATTTTAATAATGTGAAGTTTATTTGCAAATCTCTCATTTTTTTGTGCTCATATTGACACTGTCTTCTTTTTTACTTTCCCCAGTGATTTCTCATCTTTGGCTTTAAAATGGAAAAGTGATTAAACATGTCAAAACAAATAACTCTGCATTTTAGTTT
This sequence comes from Mellivora capensis, assembly GCA_004024625.1. Lineage (NCBI taxonomy): Eukaryota > Metazoa > Chordata > Mammalia > Carnivora > Mustelidae > Mellivora > Mellivora capensis. The sequence continues at coordinate 68,651 of PISX010007074.1, forward strand.
TTCAAGTAAATTAAAATTTCATGGGCTTCTTGAAAACAGTCATATGGAAACATCCAATAATAACCACATCAGCTTCTAATGGAACAAGTTTTCACCAAGCTTAAAAGACCTTTTATGTTTTTGTAAATCCATTTTGAATGATAGCTGAAAAAATTAAGTTTAGCTCATCCTTAATAATGCTATTTATGATAATAATCCTTCAGAAGATTTATTTCTGCACCATGGATTACATGCACAACAGGACCATGTGCTGCATGTATTTATGAAAGGAAGCCACTTTCACACTGCGAAATTAAACCATATCGTTTTGTGTTGACCTGAGACTGAGCACAATTAACCTGTTCATTAGTTATGAATAAGGTGGGACAAAGTGAGGGTTTAATGCAAGCATTGGCACATCTTAAAATAAAATGTAGGTTTTTGTGTCTCAGGATGATTTTTCTTCAATATTAAAAAGCATTGGCAATGCCTAAATCTATAGCAGAAACTGAAAAATGGAGTTTTCTGTCTCTACCATTCTTTCCTCTTACATGTGCCAGAATGAATTTTGTTCTTGCTGCACATCTGTTGGAGGCTATGCACCAAGCAATGCACTTAGCAGATATGCAGGGGAATAAAAGAGGCTCCCGAGCTAGAAAGAGTTTATGCTCTAAAGGAGGAAATGGATTTCTAACAACAACAACAAAAAAATACAATGCAGTGTAATAAATTCCATACAAATAATGCATGCATTTTGTTTTGCTAACAAACAATGGTACACCTTGCTTCCTGGGGGATTCATTGGAGAGCTGACAGAGAAATAACATTTGATCTTGAGACATAAAGGAAAGGTCAAAGATCTCGATTTGGGCAGGGGGGTAAGTTGGTTTAAACAGGCAAAGGGAACAGCATTTTCAAATTGTGAAATGGCACAATGTCTGCAGGGAACTTTAGCGGGTGTCTGGAGCATATGAATGGAACTGAAAAGGAGCAGAAATTTCTTACACTAATTCAAACTGGGAAGTCTTGTGTAAGTTTTTAGAGAACGTTGATTATATTCTGCAGGTTGTTATTAGAAGTATATAAATAAAAGAATTATATGATTTAAATCTGCATTTCAGAAATGTGACTTTGTGGTAATGTTTAATTCTTGGTGTCAGTGTTTTAAAGGTGTATGAGTTATTATCTACACATGAGATTAGGTTAGGATAAGATGGAGAAAGATTTTAAAAAGTACATTTACAAAGTCAGATAAAACTATTTACCCATGATGTCCAAATATATTTAATTTGGCTGAAGCTTTTTAAGAAAGAACATTTTTTAAGACAAATCGTGAACTGTACTCATTTTTCCATGCTGATTAAATTTATCAGTCTTCATATTCCCACCATAAAATAAAGTATACTAATTTATTTTCATTCACAATCATATTTCTGAAGACCAGAGTCAGTGCATGACCTACAGATTTTTTTTTCATATTTGTGAATTTACTTGTAATGTATGACTGATTAGGTATAAAAATCAAACTACAATTAATTGTGTATCTAATAAACTCTGATCATTTTGGGTTTTCTAAGTCTATAGACATGTTTCACAACTCAGAATATATAATGAAGGCATGTCACTAGTACATAAACTGAAAACTGTGTAGAACCTTTTTTTTAAAGATTTTTTATTTATTTATTTGATAGAGAGAGAGACAGATCCCAAGTAGGCAGAGAGGTAGGCAGAGAGAGAGAGGGAAGCAGGCTCCCCACTGAGCAGAGAGCCTGATTCGGGGCTCGATCCCAGGACCCTGAGATCATGATCTGAGCTGAAGGAGAGGCTTAACCCACTGAGCCGCCCAGGCACCCCAAAACTTTTAACTAAGAATTTAGTATATCTATTGTCCATCTATGAATCATAGATCTTTACACGATATGAATCAAATATTTTTGGTGCTGAAGCTACAACACAGAAATGACACCAACTATCCAAGGGTTTTAGCTACTTGGCTTGAAGTAGTTAAGAAAGTATAATTTGTAAGACCCTACAAATGTAAAAAGGTTTGCTTGGATAAGTTTAACATTATTTTGAGCTACCCAGTCACTGAACCACTATGATTGACAAATTGGTTTGTCAGTATCACAGGTAATCACAAGCCAAGATAGCTCTTTTCTTAAATACCATCATAAAACTGGGAAGTATTTCTAAGATAATTTCAATTAATATAAAATATTCAATATACAGATCTTTCGTATTAGTGATGCGGATGGATACTTACCAGTTTTTATTATCCAGGCCATTTTTCTCATTTATGTTCATGCTTTTAGGGAACTAATTTATTTATTAAGTTGTAGGAATATGGAATAAAATGCCCCTGTCTCAGAGGAGAGAAAAGTTTTTGGGAGTTTATAATTACAGAAATATTATCTAAGTGACAAACCATATTGTGAATGCTTCTGTTGCTGTCAGGATTTTATTTTTAATTTATATTATAGCTATTTTAAATTACTACAGCTACTTACCTTTATTAATATATATATGGAATGACAGCAACTTCTATTGTATGCAGTGTGCCCACTACAGGAAACAGAGATTTAAAATCCTGAAAGAGGGGCGCCTGGGTGGCTCAGTGGGTTAAAGCCTCTGCTTTCGGCTCAGGTCATGATCCCAGGGTCCTGGGATCGAGCCCCGCATCAGGCTCTCTGCTCCTGGGAGAGCCTGCTTCCTCCTCTCTCTCCCTGCCTCCCTCTCTTGCCTACTTGTGATCTCTGTCTGTAAAATAAATAAATAAAATCTTTAAAAAAAATCCTGAAAGAGTTTAGGGGTATGTGGGTGGCTCAGTTGTTTGACTCTTGATTTCCACTCAGGTTATGATCTCAGGATCTTGAGATCCAGCCACATTGAGCTTCCCACTCAGGAGAGAGTCTGCTTCTCTCCTTCTCCCTCTGCCTGTGGTCCTTGTGCTCGCTCATTCTTTCTGTCTCTCTAAAATAAATAAATCTTAAAAAAAAAAAAAGAACCCACCAAAATCCCAAGAGAGTTAAAAATTTAATAAACATGATATAAAATTGCAATATGATGCATTAAGTATTATAAGCATGCATGTAAAAGAGGCAATTAAATCTTTTAAGAGAGGAGTCTATTTATGATTTTTTAAAAATTTTGGTTATTTTTGTTAAGGTATAAGCCAAAACAATGTATAAGCATGGATGAGTTGGGAGGAGGAAGGGTAATGCCTTTAGTGGGGAAAGAATGCCCAAATTCCAAGATAATGGTACTCAGACAATTTTGGTTCAGCAGCATGAATCTCTTGGGCGAGTGGAGGGCTGATTGTGTTAGAATTTTGCATTTTATATAAAGAGAGTTGGATTATCACCTAAAAGCCCTGGAAAACCATTAGAAGATTTTTAGAAGTAGCATCAATTTGTTAGCAGCAGAGAAATGGCAAGAAGGGGACAGGTTCACAAAGTAGTGAGCAGGTAAGTTCTAAAGGATTTGGTGACTAATTGGGTAGATGCAGGTAAACAAGAGCAGGAGAACTGATGAGGGCTCTGACTCCACATCTGGATAACTTGATGAAAATACTGATTATTGCTGATATAAAATAAAGAAGAAGAAACAGATATGTGGGGTAATGAATCAGTTTAAGATATGAAGTATTTGAAGGCCCACTTGGATACTCAGATTTGCATCAAGCAAAAGTAGGATGATGTGAATTCTTCTGACATTGGTATATGGGATAAAGATAAGTAAACTTCCTCTTGTTGAGGATATTTCATATCTTGGGTAATAACTATTAAGCCAGTGTATCCTCGGAGCACTTGTTCATATACATGTATACTGATATGCATTTCAGGTATCGTCTTTCTGTTTATCACTGTAAACTTGGGGCCAACTGCAATGCATGGCTCATAATAGGAGCTCAACACCAATGCATTCAGTATTTCTGGGGATCTACTCATTCCATGAGAGGGATTTTTCTGAGTGTCTTGGCACAAGCTCTCTTGTTCACAGCCTGCTTTTAAAGAAGAGAGCTGACACAGCCTTCTCTGTTCTCTGTCATAGTAAATACTGGCATCTTCACGGGAGCATCTGCTTTCCCCCTCTTAGAACCTTGTCCTCCATTGGAAGAGGTTATTTCTGCCTCACACAAAATTGAAACTGCTTCCTGTGAATCTATCCATTCAAGAATTCCCTTTCTTTTATGTTATTGTTATAGATTTAATGTATTTATTCCCTCTCATTAAGAAAAACTCTAATGCCATTTCCATTTTTTTAAGTTATTTGCTTTGACCTTCTTGCTCCAAAGTGATAGAAGGCGAGTACAGGAGTTTGTATTATAACTCTTAATCAGGGACTTGGATTTGCTCTGTATATATAATCAGGGTATATACTCTGAATGGAATCTTTTGCTCTTAAACAGTTCAACAACCAGAATCATACTCAGTGTTTTATCCCTGTAAAGCAAAAAGCACTTGGGCAACCTCTTGTTTGCCTTTTTGCAGACCAGAAATGTTCCATCTCTCAGTAGTAAATGTTTGTCAGTTTTGCACTTGAGACATGTGGGAACACCCATTTATAGCTGGTCTATTAAATGTCCCATCTATATTCCTATGTAGCTTGGTATTTATGTGAAACCATATATCATTGCTTAAAATTTAATCTTAAGATTATCTGCAGAACTCATTTAGAAAAAGAAAAAAAGTAATTTGTCTTGTAACTATTATTATGAGTAATGTGCAGTACAAAATAAGAAAAACTTTTCATAAGCTAAAAGTTGTTCTGCTTCTGATCTGTTAATAATTGGTCAATCCATCATCAATGTCAAGAACAATCCAGCATCTCTCCATGTATTCTCATGGGTGTAGACAGGTATAAACTTAGCCGTTGAAAATGTCTTCTATGAATGTAATTATGCTGGAAACCTTTAGTTATGATAGTCCTTGTACACAGTATTTACTGTCCACTTTACTTCTATGTCCTCCCCTCAGTCAGTAGGTTGAATGGCATGACAAGTTTGGGAGCTAATGGTATAGTTAACATGTACCTTCAAGTTATTACTCAGTTTCAGCAAATTTTGAAGCACAAATATCTGTAGTTGTGGCTAATGTACGTCAGCTGAGTGAAGTAAGCCTGAAAATATGTCTTTAGGAAAAGAAGAGCCACCCACTGTCTGCCTTAAGCATATGTATTAATGGCTCTCTACACCCATGTTACATGAACCCAGAGGCTTATAGCCACAGACACTTTTCTCCTGAGATTTCACATCACCTGGGGTTGGAGTCAGGTCTGTTCCATGTGCATCTCATCTTCAGACCAGTGGATTTCTGGGTGTGCCCTTTTCATGGTGGTGGCAGACCCACAGTATCCTATGCCAGATCACAAAAGGACAGTCTTTTAACTGAAAGTGAGAGAAGGGAGCCAGGGAAACTCAGTTCACACTGTAGAGCTGTCCCCTTGGGGGTCATAGCTGCAAGAACCAAGAAAGCTGAGTGGTGTCTCAGTGGATGGTGGTGCCAAGAGCCAGGAAGGAGAGGATGAAGTCTTAGGTCTTAAAAGTCAGAAAGTAATGGACAGCTGCCAAGCTCAGCGTAAAAAAGTGAAAAAGGGGGAAAAGCAGCATCTTAATAGTCATTTCTTTAAAATTTAAGATTCTGAAACCTATCTATCAAACTGGGAAAAATAATATAATACCCATTATTAATTACTTAGAAGGTGTGACATAAGCTTTAGTGTGCTATTTTATTGTCTTAATGAATTTGAAGGTTTTATTATTGCCTTTTTAAACTCTTTAATTGCTCGACAGATTTCTCTGTCCGGAGTGTTTATTAATCTCTTGTTTGCTATGGTTGGAAAGATCTACCACCTTATCAAAACTCCTTTATTATCCCAGCATACAATTTTTTGGGCTTCATCTTGCTATGGAGTTTTTTGGTATGGATATTTCATCATTCTGACTAAATTCTAACTTTCTCTAGAGCAGGGAATGGCTTAGATCTTCATTGGTGTCTAGAAGAATGCTTGGGAGTTAGGTGTTGAAGAAAGTTTTGTCGAGGAGTATCAACATCACTGTTTAGTTAAGAAATGTTTTCATTCACAATGTATATGCAGAATGCTTAGTGTGAGCAACACTGAACAAAATACAATCACTAACAAACTATTTTGCGTATTCGAAATCACGTTGATGTTCGAAAACATTCTCCTTTAATTCTGTACCTCTCCAGAAGTAATTCTGTCATTATTTGCTGAGAAAATATAGTGTGTGTGTGTGTGTGTGTGTGCGCGCACGCGTGTGCATGCTTAATGATAGAAACAGACGTCCAGCTTTGGAAATGGAGGAGTTTGTGGGATTTCTGAATTGGACATCTCAACTGGAAGAACAGTGTAAGAGCCTTACACTGTACCCTCGCCCCTCCCACCTTTTCTCATTTTCTGTTCCTCAGCAAAATTGTTTTAGCTTTTCTGAATCACTGAGTTGTCCAAGGTTGAATTTATAAAAGTAAGATGCACCCTGAAACTCAGGATAAAGCAAAATGCAGGGAGAAAATGAAAATCTGTTCTGTAAATCCCTCCACAACTAGAGAGACACATATTGACTTTTTTTTGGTAGCAGCAGTTTACGTGACAGGTGTTTATGCCTGAGGTATTCCGGGGATAAATGGAAGATTTTATTCTCGAGTGAGCTTGGCATGCTTATTTTGGAAAAGCATAATTGAAAGAAAGCTTGTTAGATTTCAAATTTTAGTAAATTATGAAACAAAAGAGGATTGTTTGTAACTGTTTCTCAAATCTTGAAAGTCATTTGTGTCAGTTGCCATTATTTAAAAGGACTGAGTTGGGGCGCCTGGGTGGCTCAGTGGGTTAAAGCCACTGCCTTCGGCTCAGGTCATGATCCCAGCGTCCTGGGATAGAGCCCTGCATCAGCTCAACTCCCTGCTCAGCCGGGAGCCTGCTTCCTCCTCTCTCTCTGCCTCTCTGCCCACTTGTGATCTCTGCTGTCAAATAAATAAATAAAATCTTTAAAAATAAAATAAAAGGGCTGAGTTTACAAAGCAGGCCCAATACAGGCTGCTTGTTTATTTTCAGATACCAGCCGGCAGCTTCCTTGGGTAAGCAAATACTTGTTATATGGTTAGGTTTGCTCCAAACGTGGCTAAGAAAGACGTATCAAAGACATCATTCCTACTTATGTGCTTTAAAAAATAAAAATTTTATTCTTTACTATAAGATATAGTTAAATATGATGAGTCATATTTAAATAAATATAACATTTGGTCTAACAGATTTTTAGAATTGGAGCTAAAATTTAAGACTGGTAGTCTGTCAATGCTCTTGTTAAACATAAGAAAATTGAAGTCCAGAAAGGTTACAGGATTAGTATTTCTCAGTTTGAACTTTATTCTTTTCCATTTGTTGTGGATTTTAACTTTAGTTTTGTTCTTCATAATGAGGGAACACCATCAACTTTTGGTTAAAATTGTGCCTTCCATAGTTTTTGCTCCGTTGGGGGCTTCAGGCCTGCGCCCTTCTGCTGCTTTAAGCAATTCAAATGAAATTGAAGGCTTGATAAGAAAATTTGGTATTTTCTGAATCATTTTGATTTCTTTCTGTAAGAAAGTAATTTCTTCATTCTCCTAATCTCATTACCTGAGTTGCTTGCCAGTGAAAAAGTGGATCTTACTAGGCAGTTATTTGACTTTGCTGTTCCAAGGAGACTGATTAGCATGCCAGTGTGCATATTATGGACAAACTCTGCATAGGGTTCGCATATGAACTCTGTTTAAAAAACACTGATCAAGCTCAGCCTTTTTATTTCAAAAGTAAGGCAATTAGGATCCATAGCCAAAGGGTGTACCCAGTTTTTAACCAAATCTGATTGTGGTTTTATTACTCTATCTGCAAATGCCCCACCACTAAAAGACTTTTTCCCTCTTTTTTCTTCTTATCAACCCTGGCAAAATCAGATGGATCATACGGAACCTGACATCTCTCTTTCTCAACTTTCTCTTTCTCACACCTTTGACTTGTATATTAATGCTTATATTTCTCAACTTTCTCTTCCACACACCTTTGACTTTTATATTAACGCTTAGTGTCTTTAGCTTTTTTCTCTCTCACATCTGTTATGCTTTTAAACTTGGGAATCTTCATACTCTTTGCCAGGATTCCCAGAAGAATGACTATAGGTAAAATTCTTTTTTTTTTAAGATTTTATTTATTTATTTGACAGAGAGAGATCACAAGTAGGCAGAGAGGCAGGCAGAGAGAGAGAGAAGAAGAAGCAGGCTCCCTGCTGAGCAGAGAGCCCAATTCAGGGCTTAATCCCAGGACCCTGGGATCGTGACCTGAGCCAAAGGCAGAGGCTTTAACCTACTGAGACACCCAGGCACCCCTATAGGTAATATTTTACTTCTGATATCAGGTGGTGAAATTTATGTAATGGAGTTGATTTTTCTCTAACATGTGTAATCACTTTTAGTTTCTTCATTAGAAGAATGCAATTATAACACTGACCCCCCCCCCAAAATACATGTGTATAACTAGATTAAAGGATGATTCTCAAATGTCATCTGTATATAATATCAAATGTAGACATGAAAAATGATATAGAGGAGTTATTGACACTAAGAGCTTTGTATATCAGATTTTGAAATGGAAGAAGTTTCTAGAGTAAATATGGATTTTCTCTTAATTAATTCAAACATGAGAGAAGTTAACTAATTGCCAAGATTTCCCCTAAATTGGCTTTGGTATTTAAGTATTTTTAATATTCCCCTATAATAAAGGTTATGTTTTGCTTCAAAAAGCCAGGGCATCGGACATGTGTACAAACTCCTTTCTAGGAAATACAGGTGCTCTAGAACCTGGCAGGTGGAGAATGTGAAGGTCGCGCTTGCCCTCTGAGGTCTCTAGCAGGATTACAGTCAGCCCTTAGATATGTTTTTAATTAGAAGTCTATCCTCAGGCCACAGCAATGAAGATAAGTTCAATAGGCCTTTTTCCTAGTAAGACTGGGTACCTTACTCTGTAGCCCCTTATTGTGCCCTGAGGTTGGTAGCCAGTGAAGAAATTTCTGTGTTGATTGCAGTCCTGTGGGACCCATCAGCATAAGCCCCACTGGCCAGAGATAATCTAGAGGTGTCTCCTGGTGGCAGCCACAAAGGGCTTTGGGCAAAGGTAGAAGATCCCTTCCAAGACTTACCAGTGAGCTGGAGTGAGGCAGAGGGAGAGCGCAAAGATGGTATTCACCAGCCTTCACCCCCAGAGAATATCCTAACAGCCCCTTGATGTATGTTAAATTAGATGCCTATACCTCAGACCAATACTTCATGTGAGAGAGGCTTAATGTCTGGGCACCTTTCAATAGGCTGCCTCTACCCTGGGCCTGGGGAGAGTGAGTTTGAGCATGCAAGCCTTTAAGAACCATTTCTTTGTTCATTGTAGGTCTTGTGAGTGGGACATGAGCCTCATTGGTTTTCAAAGTGGGATGTTTTGGGGACTGGTCTCTCATGTGCTGGTCTTAAAAGTTGGGTTACCTAATGTGGGCTCCACACCCTTCATTCCTTAGGGAGAAACTCAGGTTTTGAGTTTCCTTCTGATTGTGGGTCACCTCATCAGGGGTAGAGCTAATGGTGAGATTGTTTCTCAGCCTTTCCTACTTCAGTGTGTGTGTGTGTGTGTGTGTGTGTGTGTGTGTTTTCTTGTTTCCCCAATGTAGGAATCACTCAGCTAGCTTTTGGTTCCTCCTGCCTTTTCAGAGGAGATTATTCCATATGTAGTTGTAATTGTGTGTCCATGGGAGGGTAGGAGGTGGGATTATCTTAATTCTTTCAAATAGCTCCATCATATGTAAAATGCATAATCATGAAAAATGACTAAAAACCTGTTTGTATGTGGAAAAGTAGATTCAAGTTGTTTCTTTGTTTATACAACTCTATTGAAACAATTATGGCCTAAGAAACTAATATACTTGGCTAAGTCTGTTATTGAATAACAAATATTGACTAAATGTGAAATTCTAGCTCCAAAAAAGGAAAAATACGGAAATACGAGCACAAATACCTGCACAGAAGTCCAGGTAGAGCAGTTGCCTTGGTTTCAGCAGCTCCACTGACCGGTACATGAAGCTGTCTCTGAGAGACTAGACTCCGCTTAGTGACCGGTCGGTACAGAGATCGGTTTGTCGCCTCCTAACTGGTATCTTCAGTTGAGAGGCACAGTGGGTTTTGACTCAGTTCGGTTATAACTGTCATGAAAATCTATTTAATGACTTTGTTTCTGCCTTCTCTAACTGTGTACGTGGTATGCATCATGCAAAATATCTTAAGAAGCCAAATAAGGTGTAACAGACATAAAGTAGACTGGGTTTCTTATAAACAGACGTTTATTTCTCACAGTTCTGGAGGCTGAAAGTCTGGTTTCAGCATGCCAGTATGGTCGAATTCTTGTGAGGGCCCAGCTTTGTTTTAAGACAGCCAGTTTCTTAACAAGCCAGATAACAGAGAAAGGAAACAAACTGTCTCATGACTGTTATAAGTCATGACTCTTATATGGGCACTGATCCCATTTAAGAAGTCACCACCCTCATAATCTTATCTAATCCTAATTACTTCCCAAGGTTGTGTCTCCTAATGCCATCCCATTGGGTGGTGGGGTTTTAACATAAAAATTTAGGGAAAACACAGACATTCAGTCCATAACAAGGAGTTTGGTTAACCAGTTTTTATTAAAATAGTATTGGAAACAGAGTTAAAAATTATTCATTCTATTTCCTAATTACTATAAATCAGGTTTCATGATCATGAAGAGAAATATATTCCTGGCCAGGGGAGGGGAGGATGAGACAGGTGTACTTGCAATTAATTCAAAATTCCATTCATTCAGTACATACCTACTAAATGCCTAGAATTTTCAAGACATTATTTGGGATACAGAGCTGGTTAAAATGATGTTTCTGCTGTGGGTGCTTTTGATTCTCACTCATATTGGTTCATTTTAATTTCCACTTTTATTGCTTTTCTTAATGACACTTTTCTCTGTTGACGCTTTTGAAGACAAGCAGATTTTCCAATGACTATCTAATATGTACCAATAATACCTTTATTCTCTGTTATGTCTTTGTGTAGAGACAAAGATTTATTCTTTCCTTGACATTTATGGCATCCCATGTACCTGCGCTCCATGAAAGGTTACCTAAATCAAATTTATTCCAAGTAGGCAATATTTAACATTAAAAAAATGTCAAAGGAAGGGTAAGATTCTCTATAGGGCAGCATTGAGTTGATTGACTGAATTATAACTAGGGAATGATGAATTGTGCATTCCTTTTTCATTTCAGATATTGGCTAATATATTGATTCTAACACTTACTCCATTGTTCAATAAAATTCTTTAACATATACCTACCTCTTGATTTTGATCCTAATATTTAATTGGATCAAAATATATTTCAGTCATTTGTAACTTTGTTGTTGTAATTTGTCAATTTATGTTAATATAAGCTCTGTAAGATATTCCATTGTTCAGGTGATTATGTACAACTAGGCACAGGTACAAAGTAATTACTGACTTTTAAAAAATCCATCAAAAATGTTTATTGGAGAAATTGTGACTGAAAAATAGAACTAGTAAAATGTGTTGAAATTGAACACAAGAGTCTAAAATAAGAGCAGAGTTCAGGATGTCTTGTAACTTAACACTGGATATTATATGACCCAAAGAAGAAAGAATCTACAGTAATAGGGTTCACATACTTTCTATAATTTGATACATGTAACTCTACACTTGTCAGCCAGGACATATAAAGAAACAAAAAAGATACATAGGTCTCATAAGCAAGAAAGAACCATAACTCAATCACTAATTTTTTGGATGGCATTAAATTCTGCAACTTCTCACTTAAAGTTTAAGGTAGGGAAGTAGGAATTATTTTCAATAACATAACATTTTCAAGGACACAAAAGTAAATCCAGTGAGGGCTTTTTAAAAATTCTGATACAGGTATAGAACTTTTGGATTATTTAAACTCATTATTTCAACTTCTGAACCCTCTTTCTATAAACTAGTCTTATTGTTGAGTAGCCTTTTAGTTACCTTTAGCAGTCTGCCTCTTCTACTCAAAAAATTCTTAAAAATATGGTGCTGAATTTATGTTTTAATTTTTGAGTCACAAGTGAAATCTGGTTTCTGTTTTCACCCTTTAATGGAAATTCTCAAAAGTTAATAGTATCATGTTTATACCCAAATCCAGTGGAAATTATTTAGTTTTTACCTAACTGATGTTCTCTGTTCCCTTGTTTCCCATGATGCCTTGCTCTGGGCTTCTCATGGTACTCTGATCATTTCTCCTAGGTCTGTATCATACCCATTTTCTACCTTAAATGTTGCCATTCTTTGTGGTTTCCACCTTTGCTCATCACTCTTAACTTTATGCATTGTCTTAGGTTTTGTCCTTCCAGCCTCATAATTTCAGCAATCAGTTGGCATGATAAAGGGATCAATCCAGCAAGAGGATATAGCTATGTAAATACTTATGTACCCAACACAAAAGCACTTAAATATACAAAGTAAATATTCGCTGACCTAAAGGGAGACATAGACAGTGGTACAGTAGTAATAGGGAATTTTATATCTCACCATCATCAATGGAGAATCATCCAGACAGAAAATCAGTAAGGAAACATGAGTCTTAAATGGCATGTTGACCAAATGGACTTAACACATATGTACAGAATATTTCATCCAGAAGGAACAGAATACAGATTTCTTCAAGTGCACATAGAACATCCTCCATGATAGATCATGTGTTAGGCCACAAAACAAGTCTTTTTTTTTTTTAAAGATTTTATTTATTTATTTATTTGACAGAGAGATCACAAGTAGGCAGAGAGGCAGGCAGAGAGAGAGAGTGAAGCAGGCTCCCACTGAGCACAGAGCCCAATGTGGGGCTCTATCCCAGGACCCTGAGATCATGACCTGAGCCGAAGGCAGAGGCTTAACCCACTGAGCCACCCAGGTGCCCCAAGTCTTAATACATTTAAGAAGACTGAAATCATATCAAGCATCTTCTCTGACCACAGCATTATGAAGCTAGAGTTACAAGAAGAAAACTATAAAAATCACAAATATGTGAGACTAAGAAATATGTTACTAAACAAACAGATCAAAGAAATTATTAAAGGAGAAATCAGAATACCTTGCAACAAGTGAAAATGAAAATACAACCCAAAACTTATAAGAGGAAAGTTTGCAGTGTTAAATGACTACTTCAAGAAACAAACAAACAAAAATCTCCAATAAGCTATCTTTACACCTCAGGGAACTAGAAAATGAAGAACAATCAAAGCCCAAAGTTGGTACAAAGAAGGAAATAAATATCTAAGGGGAAATAAATGAGGGGGAAAAAAGACTAAAAAGGTAATAGAAACCTAAGAACTGGTTCTTTGAAAAGATTAAAAAATTGGCAAACCCTTATCCAGACTCAGCAAGAAAAAGAGGACTCAAAGTCAGAAATGAAAGAGATACTGTAGTTGATACCACAAAAATACAAAGGATCTCATAAAACTACTATGAATAAATATATGCCAACAAATTTGATAACCCAGAAGAAATTGATTAATTCCAAAGCATGCAGTCTCCCAAGACTGAATCAGGAAGGAATGTAAAATTTAAACAGACCAATTCATTAGTAAGGATATTGAATAAGAAATCAAAAAGCCTGTCAACACACAAAAGTATAACACCACACATCTTTACTGGAGAATTCTACGAAACATGTAAATAAGAATACCAGTCGTCCTCAAACTTTTCTAAAAAATCTAAGAAGAGAGTAGTTTCCCCACAGTCATTTTACAAGGTCAACATTACTCTGATACCAAAGCCAGGCAAGGATGCCACAAGAAAATTACAGGCCAATATCCCTGATGAACACTGATGCAAAAATTCAACAAAATTTTAGCAAGCCAAATTCAATGATGCATTAAAAAGAATACATACCACGATCAAGTGGGATTTACTCCAGGGTTGAAAGGATGTTTCAACATCCACAAATCAATGTGCTACATTAGACTAACAAAATGAAGGATAAAGATCGTATGATCATCTCAGTTGATGTAGAAAAGCATTTGTTAAAATTCAACGACCATTTATGATTAAAAACCCTTAATAAAGAGAGTACAGAGGGAATGTACTTCAACATATTAGAGGCTGTATAGAGGACAAGCCCACAGCTAACATCATATTCAATGGTGAAAGATAAGACACAGGCAAGGATGCCCATTTGCACCACTTTTATTCAACATAGTAGTGGAAGTTCAGAGTAATGAGGCAAGAAAAAAGAAGTAAACATCATCTCAATCAGAAAGAATTAAAACTGTCACTGTTTGCCGATGACATGTATAGAAAACCCTAAAGACCCCACCAGAAAAACAAACAAACAAACAAACAAACTCAGTGAAGTTGCAAGACACAAAATCGGTATACAAGTATCAGTTGTGTTTCTATATACTAATAATGAACTATCAGAAAGAGAAATTAAGAGAACAATCTCATTTGTAATTATATCAAGAAGAATAAAACACCTAGGAATACTTTAGTCAAGGAGGTAAAAGACTTGCACACTGAAGAGTATAAGAACTTGATGGAAGAAAATGAGGAAGACACAAGTGAGTGAAAAGATAATTCCATGTTCATGGTTGGAAGAATACTGTTAAAATTCCCTTAACTACCATAAACAATGTACAGATTTAGTACAGTCCCTATCAAAATTCCAGTAGCAGTTGTCATAGAAATAGAACAAACACTTGTAAAATTTGTATAGAATTTTAAATGATCCCAAATAGCCAAAGAGATTTTGAGAAAGAAAAACAAAGCTGGAGGCATCACACTCCCCGATTTCAAACTATATTACGGAGCTATAGTAATCAAAACAGTGTAGTATTGACATAAAAAACAGACACATAGATGACTGAAACAAAATAGAGAGCCCAGAAGTAAATTCACACATTTATGGTTAACTGATTTATGAGAAAGCTTCCAAAAATATACCATGAGGAAAGGACGCTCTCTTTATTAAATGGTGTTGGAAAAACTGAACCCCCATCCATAACAACTAATTTGAAATGTATTAAAGACTTGAACATAAGACCTGCCTGTAAAGCTCCGAGAAAAAAACATAGGTGGTAAGCTCTTTGGCATTGTTCTTGGCAATGAAACTTTTTTGGATTTGATACCAAAAGTGAAGTGAACAGAAGCAAAATAAGTGAACACCAAAAGCAAAGTGAACAGAAGCAAAATAAGTGAGTCGTCTATATCAAGCAAAAAAGCTTCAATAAAGTAAACAATCATGATAATGAAAAGTCAGTTTACTGAATTGGAAAAAAAATATTTGCAAATTATATCTGGTAAGGGAGTAGTATCCAAAATCTGTAAGTAACTCAGTAGGAAAAAAAAAATCTGTTTAAAAGAATGAGCAGAGGATCTGAATACATATTTTTCCAAAGGAGACAGACAGATGGCGAACAGATATATAAAAGTTGTTCAACATCACTGATCATCAGGTAAATGCAAATCACACCGCTGTGATGCCTCACACCTCCTAGAATGACCCTATCAAAAAGATGAGAGAAGTGTTGGTGAGCATATGGAGAAATGGAAGCCCTGGTACACTGTTAGTAGGAAAGCAAACTGGTGCAACCACCATGGAAAATGGTATGAAGTTTCCTCAAAAAATAAAAATAGAGTATGTGATCCATTAATTTCACTTCTGTGGGTATTTGTCCACAGAAAATAAAAACACTAACTTAAAAAAAAATCTAGACCACCATACCATGGTCACAGCAGCATTATTTACAATAAGCAAATATGGAAACACCCTAAGTGTCCATCAGTGGATGAAAAAACAGATGGTGGATATACAGTGGAACATTTTTCAAGTGTAAAAAGGAAGGCAGTCTTGGCATTTGTGGCAACATGGATGGACCTTGAGGGCATTATACAAAGTGAAAGAAATAAGACAAGATAAATACCACATGATTGCACTATATGTGGAGTCTAATAAATAAAAACATAACAAAAACCACAAGGTTGTAGATACCAAGAATAGATTAGTGGTTGGCAGAGGATGGGGGATGGGAGAGTTGGGCAAAATGGATGAAGATGTCAGAAGGTTCAAACTTCCAATCATAAAATACATAAGTTCTGGGGATGTGATACACAGTATGGCAACTATAGTTAATAATACTGTATTGCATATTTGAAGGATGCTAAGGTACTAAATTTTAGGAGTTCTCATCACAAGAATAAATTTTGTAACTGTTGATAGATATTAACTAGACTTATTATAGTGATCATTTTGCTGTATATGCAAATATGAAATCATCCTGCTATATACCGTATACTCATATAATATATACCTCAATAAAAAATAAAAACAAAACGAGACAATCAGAAGACTTCCACTGTATTTCCCACCAGCCACCCAGGTCATTAGCTTTATACCTAGTTCCTTGCTATGGCTACAGCTGGAAGTTCCTTACAAACCTCGATTTTATAATGCCCCAAACTGAGTTTTCCTCCATCCCTAAGATTAATTCCTTCTCCTCCTCCTCCTCTTCTTCTTTCTTTTTCCTTTAATCTCAGTTGGGCAGCATCCCTATAACCCTATCCCTGAGGCTAAAATACAGCCATCCTCTGATTTCTCCCTCTCTTCACTGCCCAGTTATCAAGTTAAAGGCCTCCTGATTTCCTCTATTTTTACAAAGAAAAAAAATTACTTGAGAGAGAGTGTATGCAAGTGAGAGCGAGCATGAGTGGGAGGGGCAGAGGAAGAGAGAATGAGAATCTCAAGCAGACTCCATGCCTACCCCTATGCAGGGCTTGATTTTGTCTCTTAAAATGTTCTTTAACCCAACCTTTTTCTCTTTATTTTACCCCTATTTCTGGCTATTAAACTTCTTACTCATAGGACCACTGTTTATTCCCGTCTGTAGTTAACTGCTAGCCTTTATTCATCTTCCTATTATTTTTTTTTCCAGACAACTAGTAGTCTAATCTATTTAAACGGCAAAGCTGACCATATCCTACCTACTTGAAACTTTAAAATATCCCAGTCCCCAACTGTTTGGATTTCCCTACATGTACTATGTTGCTGCTTTTTGAACTGCTACAAATGGTGATCATTCAGTGATGTTGCTGCCAGAAAGAGGCCTGAAACGAGCACCTGGAAGTAGGAGAAAAAGTTTGTATCTCTTCTCTGTCCCCTACTTTATAAATGCTTGGTCTGTACCCAGCCTAAAACTAGACAGTCATTTGTTTGTTGGATGCTGATCTCTTAAAGTAGCCAGAGTGATGTCTCTGGCCTCCCAGTAGTTCCTTCTCCCAGCTTGCATTCACAGATAATGCACATGATTGAAGAGAAAATGGGGGTGAAATGGAACAAGTGGACATTTCATCTCAAGAAAGCAGGACCCTCTAAACATAAAATTTTATAAAGTACTCTATAATTCAAGGACATGAATAACAGGTACAGAGAACTAATTTTGCCTAAAACAAGGATGGGTCCTCTACATTCTTACCTCTGAACTGTGTCTTCAGAAATGTTCTATCGGCACAACGGACCCAACCAACTGCAGTTCATCCTGATAACCTCCTTAATCATACTAATGGAATCATCATATTACAGACATTTAGACTTAGAAACTGAGTAAAAAAAAACAAAAACAAAACAGCCTTCTATTTTCTTCCCAACATCTAGTTACTTGTTAACTCCTTTCCAAACCCTTGATATATATAACCATCTTTCCCTAAGGCTATGATGATGATCTAATTTCTTATTGCCTGCTAACAAAATAAGTGAATTGGCTTCCACATTCAATTTTTATCCAGATATCATTCCTTTCAATCCATTCTAAACCTGATATGATCTTATTCTTAGTAGCAAAGCACAACTCTGATCATGTCATTCCTGTCTATGCTTTTCAGTACTACAAACCAGACAAGGTCCAGTCTGTTTTCTGCATTTTGATCCTTCCTTTCTATAAAAAAAAAAGTTTATATATTATAAGAGAAAGGAACCATGACATACAAAGTAGACCTGTGAAATAATAGTGAAAATAAAAAATCCACGTAAATAATTAAGGATTTTGCACCCAGTTCCAGTGTGGGGAAGTGTTTCCCCATAGCAACAAGCAGTGCTTCAACACCAGTTTGGTGTCTTATAATTCTGACACCATGTACCTGGACATACCATCAGGTCCAATAGGTTAAGGTCAGTCCTAAAGACTGCCTTCCCACCACTTAACATGCCAAACACATGTCCAGGTTGTCACCCAGGCCTCTATGACCAACTGGTTATAGATTGGAAATTTCAATGACCTGCTTCCCTCAACTTCAGTTAATTTGCTAGAGGGCTTCCAGAACTCAGATTACTGGTTTATTTTGGAAGAATATAACTCAAAAGCATCCAGATGGAAGAGATGCAGAGGACAACGTATGTGGAAGGAATGCAGGGTTTCCATGTCCACTCTCCACACATCTCCCCATTTACCAATCTGGAAGCCCTCCTAACATCATCCTTTTGGGTTTTTATGGAGGCTTCATTTCATAGACATAGTTGGTCACATCAGTAGTTATTGGTGATTAATCTAACCTCCAGCCCACTCTTTCCTGGAGATCAAGGGAGTGAGACTGAAAATTTCAACCCTCTAATCACATGATTGGTTTCTCTAGTGACCAGGCCCCATCCTTAGTTGCTTTCCAAAATTCACCTCATTAACATAAACCCAGTTATAGTGGAAGGGAGCCTCATATAAATAATAAGATACCTATTTCACTTCTGTGACTTCGAAGAGATTTCAATGACGGGAGATAAGAGACCAAATATTATAACAAAAGACGTTCCCACTGGTCTTACCACACAAGGTATTCCAAGGGAATGGGGAGCAGATATGAATGATCAAATATATAGTTCTTATAAATCACATTATCACAACGATATATATACTTATGGTGATAGTAGTATACTGACTCAACGGTGCTTTTCGGATTTTTAGACTTTGGACCATTTTGACAATATGAAGGGCCTCTGGACCATTTATATCAGTTATTTACTATTGAGAAAATAGAAAAGAAAAGGGATGGAGAAGGGGGTAGGAAGAAGTAGGAGGGAAGGGGAAAGGGATGGAGATGGGCGGGGGGAAGAAAGAGGGGAATGGAAAGGGAAAGGAACAGAAGGAATGAGGGAAGGGAAAGAAAAAAATTTAATTCATGTCAGAAATAAAAGATGGTAAATACAATGCACATTATATCCCTTTGTACTACTCCTCTGTAATACTGGGAACATCCTAAGTGTAAGTTTACCATAGATCATGCTGTAAGAAGCGTAATAATGAAAAGTGTCACAGTCCCCTGAAATTGAAGTTGAAATACTAGTCACATCAACCACATTGCTAATTCCATCACAGTGAGGAAGTATCTTAGAGATCATTTAATGGAGTAAAAATTCCCTCCATAGAGACAGATAAAGGTATGTGTAAAACCAGTCTACAGTTGAAAGGGGCCATATTGCTGGTCTACTGCAAGGGGGGGGGGTAGACTAACGGCTGGACTTTATTAGCTGTGTATAGAACATTTAAGTATTAATTCTAGAATGTACTTGCTGTAGTGCACCCAGGAGTAAACCTTCCAAAGTCAAAGATTTTTGTCTAGTCAGCTCACCTAATGTAATGGTCTGCTCCCCCCACTGCCACTCCCCACAAAGCCCCACCTATCCTTGAAATTATTCGCTTTTAAACCATTCTGGACTACTCTAGCCTGAGGTACTTTATCAACACTCTTTAGATTTTGTCTTAAATGTTCATTTGATAATGAGCCATAACTTTCCTATTACATGCTACTACTCAATTTTTCTTTTAAGCTATTTGTATGTTTCTTATGTACATGTTCACACATGTATCAATCTGTCTTCCTTTCCATGTACAGAATATACCCCCCACCTCCCTGAAACTTCCAAGAGGTAAGAAGTAACATTATAGGAGGGGGAGGGACACAGAGAAAGAAATCATAAGCAAGCCCAGACTTGTCCCTGAGGTCCACTCACAGCATTGCAGGCATGAATTAGGGAGGGAAGATGCAGTAACAGTGCCTCTTATCTCAGATGACAAGGTGGTAGCATGATTTGCCTTTCCATTTGTTTTTCAAATTTTGATCATATTTTCCCAACTTTTTTCACAAGCTAATCAGGAGGACATGAACACCTGAATCAATGATAGGTCCAATATATCCTATTATCAGAAGTTATTTGGAGAAGTTTTTTATGCCTCTACCTAAGATGGGATTCTAAAAGTTTTCATCTGGCTGCTTACAGCCTTTAGTAGAAGTCCCAGATTCATCCTGATAGCTAGACCTGAAAGGAGACTCTTACAGGGTAATGATTCTGTTTAATGAGATTCTTTCTGAAGGTCAGAAAGAAAGGTCAGAAAGTCTACCCTGGATCACCTTCAAGACATAAATGAGTAGGAAATGAAGATCTATTCACTTCAATACTTGGAAAGTAAGTATATCTCAACATAAAAGGATAATTAAAATTGATGCCTTTGGTGCTTCAGCAATGCCTATACTTAGTTTTAATACGCATTTCTAAAAGTTCCCTCTTATCTGTCATTGTAATTATTTTAATCAGTCATCCAAAAGACATTTACTGAATGCTTCAGTAAAATAGGCATTGTGCTAAGTGGGTGTTCAATAAAGACTTCTTAAGTCAAAATATTTAGATCCTTAAAAATAGGAAACCTGTGGGGCCCCTGGGTGGCTCAGTCAGTGAAGTGTCTGACTCTTGATTTTAGCTCAGGTCGTGATCTCAGGATTATGAGATCAAGCCCGAGTCGGGATAAGATTCTCTTTCTCCCTCTCCCTCTGTCCCTCCCCTCACGCTCACATGCATACGTGCTCTCTCAAAAACAAAAAACAAAAACAACAGAGAACCTATACAATGTATAGCATATTATGCTTTCTTTATGGCTGCCCTAGTTCTGCCGTTTACTAGCTGTGTGAAATAAACAAGATAGATCATCATACAGTTCATCATAGACATGCATGTAAGGAAGACCATCATGTATATAAATGTGTCTTAGAGTCATATTTTTAAATTTTTTCATCTCAATCTGATCTCTTACATTATTTTACTCCTTCTTAGAAACTGTGTCTTCTTTACACCTACTGAGGGCAACCAGCACTTTATAATAATAATCTCGGATTCCCATGTTCAGTGATTTGTAGGTATATATTCTTCTTAAACTCTAAGATAATGTTCTTTCTCCCTCATTAGAAACATGTACTTAATCTCATTTTTTCTTTTCAACCCAAAACGTGTGGGGAGGTACATAGACTTGTTAATAGAGTGAGTCCGTTTGTACTTTACCATGTTCGATGCATTTGAAGGTTGAGGGAAACCCATGCTAGGTAAGTGGGTAGGCTAATGTGCATAGCTCTTATTTCAAAACTAATACATAAAGGCAGTCATTTAGTGCAACTCTGAATAACTGAGTTGAGATCTTTTTCTTTTGCTCATTTTCTCCATACATATAAAAATTGAAAATCCTGGTAAGAGCTTGGGTCATGATCTCAGGGTCCAGGGAATGGGCCTCAAGTCAGGCTCCACACTCAGTGGGGAGTCTAAGTGAAAATTCTCTCTCCCTCCTTTTGCCCCTCCCCCCACTCGCACACTCTCTCTCAAATAAATAAATAAATAATTTTAAAAATTTGAAATACCTTATATCCAGAAAATAATGTTTGGAGCAGTATCTGATCTGATTATAAAGCTTACTGTAGAAAATACACTAATTTACCTCCTACCTCTCACATTTGTGTGTGGTAGACAGGATTATGCCCCCTACCCTCCCCCCACTCCAAAAATCCATATCCTAATCCCTGCAGCCTGTGAATGTATGATGTTACATCGCAAAAGAGACTTTGTAGATGTGATCCAAGGATACAGACCTTGAGATGGGGAGTTTATCCACTTTACCTTGGTAGGCTCAAAGTAATCACATGTGTCTTTTAAAGTGAAGATGTGCTCCTGGCTGTGGTCCAAGAATGAAGGGCTAAAGGAAGCAGGGGCAGGAGTAATTTAAAACCTGATGACTCTGTCTGCCATCGTGGCTTTGAAGACAAAAGAAGGTGGCCAAGAGCCAAGGAAAATGGGCTGCATCCAGAAGTTGGAAATAGCTTCTTCCATAGAGTTTACAGAAAGGGAAATAGGGCTGCTGGCACCTTGATTTCAGCACAGTGGGACTCACGCCAGACTCCCGTAGAAGATAAATTTGCGTTGTTTTAAGCCATAAAGTTTTTGGTATTTTTTATGGCAGCTATAGAAAAGTAATACACCATCCAAAACAACATTCTGGAGTTTAGGTTTCTGACTGGATATACAAAGTTAAGAAGAAAGGAAAGAGCAGTACTTCTTCCTACATACATACTCGCTATACATCTAGGAATAGCTACCCTAATGTTCTCATTAGCCCAGAACTTAGGTCTCTGTAACTACAAGGATAAAAATATTTTATTTAGAAAAAAAAAATTTACATAACTATTGACACAGTTAGGCAGATTTCCCTCCCCAATTTAAAGTATAGTGTGCTGAGATGCCTGGGTGGCTCAGGTCATGATCCCGGGGTCCTGGGATAGAGTCCTGCATTGGACCCCTTGGTCAGCAGGAAGCCTGCTTCTCCCACTGCCTGCTGTCTGCCTGCTTGTGTTCTCCCTCTCTCTCTGACAGATAATCAAATCTTATAAAAATAAAAATAAAGTTTAGTGTACTTACAATGGGAAATTAACATCTGATTTGGCAAATTCATAGTGAGAAGTTAATTACAACAGAATTTAGGGCTCAGGTGAACCAAGAGGATTGATTACTGTGCTAGAATTAAGCAAACCACCTGAGTACTTGCCCCAACTCTAATGTGTGACTTATGACTGAATTGACCTGAGAGACCATATCCTCATTTGTTAATTCAAAGTGTTAAATTAAATGTTCTCTATGATCTGTATGCCTATAATTTCTTTGTGTATGGCGTAAGAGAATGGTCGAGTTTCATTCTTCTACATATAGCTGTCCAATTTTCCCAGCACCATTTATTGAAGAGACTGTCTTTTTTCCACTGTATATTTTTTCCTGCTTTGTCGAAGATTATTTGACCATAGAGTTGAGAGTCCATATCTGGGCTCTCTACTCTGTTCCACTGGTTTATGTGTCTGTTTTTATGCCAGTACCATGCTGTCTTGGTGATCACAGCTTTGTAGTATAGCTTGAAATCAGGTAACGAGATGCCACCAGTTTTATTTTTGTTTTTCAACATTTCCTTAGCAATTCGGGGTCTCTTCTGATTCCATACAAATTTTAGGATTATTTGCTCCAGCTCTTTGAAAAATACC